>SNVD02000237.1:0-12849 GCA_013180625.2 Boswellia sacra | reverse complement strand
TTGTTTAAAAGAAGTTCTCACTTGTTTTCCAAATTAACAAGCATCACAAATCTTATCATTTTCAAATTTTATTTTTGGAAGACCATCAACTAAATCATTTTTAGAAATTTTTTAAATTGTGCCCATGCTAGCATGACCTAACCTTCTATGCCATAACCAAGCATCATGATTAACAATGAAACAATTTTCTACATGATCATTAACATCACTATCAATTGTATAAATATTACCACATCTATTACCAACATATAATGTCTTATTGTTATACATCCTTAATCACACATCTATTAGGCTCAAAAGCAACAAAATATCCCTTATCAAATAATTAAATAATGCTAATCAAATCATGTTTCAAACCATTAACAAGCAAAATATTTTCAATAATAAGTGAAGAAGGGTTACCAATGTCACCATGTCCGATTACCTTCCTTTGGAATTATCACGAAGGTCAAATATTCCTCCTTTCTTACATGATGAATTCTAAGAACTTAGAGGGCTCTCCGGTCAATTGCCTTGAGCAGACACTATCTAATACCACTTCGTGTTTGCCACTCCTTTGTTTCTACAATCAACATTAAAAGAGCGACTTTTTGGTACCCAAAGGTTCTTGGGTCCTTGGGGGGTTAGTTATGATACTTTTTGGAACCCATATTTGTTTCAAATTAGGATTTCTCTTAATATAGCAAGAATACACTTTGTGTCCTTTTCTTCCACAATAATTACATGAATGATTAGGATTATTCCTAGAAGATGCATGAACAAAATAGTTTTAAAATACTTTTGATTTTTATGAGTTTTATATCCTAACCCTCTTTTATCAAAAACACACCTTTGGTTTTGTAACATAGAATTCAAATTTTTGTGCTTTTTGTAAAACTATCAACAATATTTCTTAAGTCATTATTTTCCTTTTTCAAAATAACATTTTCTTTCTCTAATTTATCAAAATCCTTTTGTTTTAAAATCTCATTTTCAGTTTTCAAAAAATGTATTTGACTTTCCAAACTTTCAAAATCTTTTTGCTTTAAAATTTCATTTTCATTTTCTAAAGCTTCATTTATTTCTACCACCTCTTCTAATTGAGATAACATGATTTTTGACTTCTTTTTGAAAGCATTAATTTTTGAATTTTGCTTATCAACTTGCACATGTAAATTTGGAATGCTTCAAGTAATTAATCATATGAAAGTTTAGGATCATAGTTTCGAATACTTACCTCATCTTCACTTAAAGCCATAAAGCACATGTTTGCCACTTTGCAATCTTCTTCTTCATTTCTCCTCAAGATGATTCATGAGTCATGAGAGAACCCATAAGTTCTTCTAATGGTAGTTTGGTGAGGTCCTTTGCTTCTTGAATTGCCGTCACCGTTGGCTCCCAAGATTTTGGTAGACACCTAAGAATCTTTCTCACCATTTCAACATTAGAATAAGATTTACCAAGAGATTTCAAACTATTAATAATATCCGTAAATCTAGTAAACATTCAGAAATTGATTCATCCGATTTCATCTTAAAAAGCTCATAACTATGAACTAGCATACTAATTTTGGATTCTTTAACTTGACTAGTTCCTTCATGAGTTACTTCAAGTGTGTGCCATATCTTGTGCCGTAGAACAAGTAGATATTCTATTAAACTCATTTCTATCTAGAGCACAATAACACATTCATAGCTTTAGCATTCAAACTCAATTTCTTTTTATCATCTTCACTAAACTCTTTAGGTTCTTTAAGCATGCTTTCCCATTTTCAATTTTGGTAGGAACAAAAGGTCCTTCCAAAACAATAGACCACAAATCATAATCAAAAGATTTCAAGAAAATACTCATTCTAGTTTTCCAATAAGAGTAATCACTTCCATTAAAAAATGGAGGTCTAGAGATAGAAAGTCCCTCAACATATGAAGTTGAATTAAAAGTTGCCATAGCTCAAAAATCGGTTAAGATTTAAAAAAATGAGCAACCTTGCTCTGATACCACTTGTTGACCCAGGTATGGCAACCCAAGAGGGGGGGTGAATTGGGTTTTTATTTATCAAAACGGATTTAGAAAACTTTTCTTGAAAGATCAAAATTAGTTCACTCTTTCTTTGAAAATAAAGGTGAAGAAGATGAAATAGAAGTATCAAGAGAATAGAAATGAAGAACAATCACAAGTGCAAGTTAATGTAAAGAGAAGGGATAGAGACGAGTGCAAACTCAATTTAGTGGTTCGGCAAAACCTTGCTACGTCCACGGACTCCTAGCTCCATGAGCTAAGTTTTCCACTAAGTTGTAGAAATCTTTACAACTTGCTTGATGAACAACCTCACCAAGACTTTTTCTTCCAACTCTTGATAACACCACACCAAGAGTTCTTCTTGATGAACAACCTCACCAAGGCAACTTCCTTCAACCTTGATAACACCACACCAAGAGTTCTTCTTGATGAACAACCTCACCAAGGCAACTTCCTTCAACTCTTGCTAACACACAACAAGAGTTCTCTCAAGGATAACTATTATCCTTTACAATAATATCTCACTCTCACCACAATACAAGAACAAGGATAATTTTTACAACAAAAGTATAACTCTCTTCAAAGAGTAGATAAAGAATATAAAAGCTCTCTAGACTTGATATTTCTCTTGTTTTTTGCTTGATAGATGCTTCTCTTGCTCTCTTGAATGCATGGGAGAATGGCTCCTTTATAGGCAAATGAGATGAACTTAATCAAGTGAAGACACCATCTCCAAATTTTCTGCCCACCATAAAAACCGTAATCTTGTCTGCCATTTTTGTCAATGTTCTGTTTGAAATTTGAAAATCTGTAAAACATAAAAGATCTGCATATTTGAATGAGCTTTCCAACGCATCAAGAATCAAGTCATTTGGATATCTGTAGCTCAAGATATGGCCAAAACACCATTCGGTGCTCATGTGACTTGATTTTTCTTTCTTGTGTCAGTCCACCAAATTGAATGATAATTCTGTCAGCCTTCCGTTTGAAATTTGAATTTCTTCAAAACATGAAAGATCTGCATATTTGAATAATCGTTCCAAAACATTAAGAATCAAAGCATTTAGATATCTCTATCTTAAGATATGGCCAAAACACCATTCGGTGCTCATGTGAGTTAATTTTTCTTCTTTGTGTCAGTCCACCGAATTGCATGTCAATTATGTCGGCCTTCTGTTTGAAATTTGAATTTTTTCAAAACATATGAAATGTTCCTCATTAAGTCATCTTTCCAATGCCACAAGAATCAAGTCATTTTGATTTTTCTAGCTCAAGATATGTCCAAAGGAGTATTCGGTGCTCATGTCAGCTGCTTCCATTTGTCTTTCAACTTGCATGATGATTTGGACAACCTTGCACTTGAAATTTGAATTTCATTAAAACATATGAAATGTTATAAATTGAGTAAGCTTTTCAAAGGCTCAAGAATCACGTCATTTGGATATTTGTAGAGATATATATGACCACTTGATTGAACATTGCTCATGTGTCACATTCCTTGAGTCAATCCTTGTTCTTAAACTTTGGTGCCTTTAACATGTAGTCTTCTCCTTAGCTTCAACACTTCATTTTAATAAGCCTCTTCTTGATTTTAAAATTATTTCAATGATCTTACTCTTGCACATAAATAAACATGTTAGTAAATCTCAATTAATCAATGTGTATTGTTATCATCAAAATTATCATGTAGCCTTAGGGCTAACATATATTACCAAAATCTAGGATTTGACATTATATTTTTCTTCGAGAGACCCCAAATTATCATTATTTAATTGCTCTCTTGATATAATGAACTTGATGGCTAATGTACCCATGAGGTTCGATCAGTGAATATGATTGCAAGTATAACGCCTTTGCATATCATCGTTAGAAAGCATCAGCTTTATTATGGCGACAAAAAGAAAAGGGGAAAGTGAATTTTAATTTATACACACATATGTATGGGCAAACTTTCCATAAATCACTACCAAGTTGAACCCAAAATTGAAAGGAATCAGTAACATGAAAAGTCATCATAAATTACAGTAAAGTAATATGTAATACAATAAGAAGTTTGTTTCTCAATTATTCGTGCTAGTCCAATTCCAATATCATGAGTTTGAAATCTCTATCCAATATGCAATGGCTTACCCTGAGAAGGATGATTGTTGCAATTACAATTCTTCTTCTAAAAAAAGTATTCTCTTGCAGTTTATTAGTCTTGTGGTCATATTTATCATAAGTGGACTAATTGACAATATATTTTATCATAAACTAATTTGAGGATAGTCCATTCAAAATTAAACTCAAACCCGTCTTAATTGAAGATATGAATCCACGAATCCAAATGATACCCATATTTTTTTAGTTTACACATTAAAATTAGACATCATACAAAAAGATCTAGATTTAGATCTAACAAACTAATAATAATTATATAAAAACTCAATCAAACCTATTTAAGTTTAAGAAGAGTTTGATTCCCCCAAAAAAAAAAAAAAAGAAGCTCTGATCCATCTCAAATCCAGCAAGTTTATCATTTTTTTTTTTTTGGTCATTGGTCTGTCCAATTCCAACCTAGTGTCTGAGACTTACAACTCCCAAGGGGGCGTAAATGAAATTTTAAGAACTTCATGGTAATTATAGATATTTTTATTTCTCTTTATACAACATCAATAAAAAAAAAAAAAAAACAGTCATAAAAAACAACCCTTTTTTCCTGTTCTTCAAAGTTTGGTGTTTTGCTGTGAGAGAGAGAGAGAGAGAGAGAAGGTATAGATAATAGAGAGAGGAACAGAGCACTTCTGCTACGGTGGCTTGGTTACTTCTCGCAGAAGGTTCTCTGGGTCTTTTTTTATATTTTATTAATCTAAACACTCAAAAATTAAATTAAAAAAAAAAAACAAAGCCGTAGATTACACTAATGCTCTGCTATAACAACAAAGTATAAATCAAAGGGGTTTCGTGAAGAGAACCTTTAACAAGATTTTTAAGATTTTTTATTTACAGAATTAGATTCATTCTCTTCACGTAATCGCTTTGGGTAATCTATTGCTTCTCTTGCTCTCACAAAAAGCAAAAAAAAAAAAAAGTTTGTTTCTTTAGGGTTTTCATTGGGGATATTTGTCTTTTCTTTGGATTTCGTTTGTGGGTGTGGCGGATTTGGGGCTGATTTGGTGAGATATTTGGTGGTTGTGTTGGCGTTTGTGGTGTTCTGGAAGGATTCGAAATGGGTCTGTGACGATTGGGGCTTTTGTTAAGTAATCTCTGGTGGGTTTGCCTTTGGATTGGAGGGTTAAAGATTGAATTTTGGGTGTTTTTTTCTGACAGGTTCTTTGGTGGGTCGATTGGTATTCGCCTTTTGCGGTTTAGTTCTTGGTGGGTTTTGTAAATATTGGTTGTTTTTTTTCTTTAGGTTTTTGAAGTGGGTTGGTGATAATTCTGGGTTATATCGGGGCCTGAGGTTAAAAAGTTTGCATTTGGGTGAGGTTTATCTTGTAAAGGGCTTGAATTTGAGCTATTTTTTTTGGTCTAAGCTTGAATTCTGTTGTGGTATAGGTAGTTTTTGTTGAATCATATTCTGTGATTCCTGAGGATAAGGTATTGAAGATGAGTTCCAGTATCACAGAAAGTTTGGTTCACGACGGCAAGCTTTTGGTTCATATTGCAGAGAATGGCCGCTCATTTGAGCTTGAATGTAATGAAACCACTCCTGTTGAGGCAGTTATGCGTTTCATTGAATCCGTTTCAGCTATTAGCTTTAATGACCAGCTTGTTCTCTGCTTGGACATGAAACTGGAGCCCCAAAAGCTGCTTTCAGCCTATAGGCTACCGGCTGATGACAAAGAGGTGTTCATATTCAATAAAGTGAGGCTGCAAAGCAACTCGCCTCCGCCTCCGCCCGAGCAAGTTGATGTACTTGAGGTTGTAGAGCCTGTTCCACCAGCTTCATCACAAGATCGTCACCCTTTAGATGATGCCTCAGACCCAGCTTTGAAGGCCTTGCCCTCTTATGAGAGGCAATTTAGGTACCATTACCAAATGGGGCACGCTATATATGTTTGCACACAAGCTAATTATGAGAGCTGTGAAAGGCTCTTGAGGGAGCAAAAGGTGCAAGAGAGAGCTATTGAGGTTGGTAGGGGTAATTTGGAACAATATTATAGGGTGATTAGCCAAAACTATAATGAATTCATGAAGCGATATTTGCAGCAGAATAGGATGCATTCTGATCTTTTAGCAAATTTTGGGAGGGAAATTGAGAAGTTGAGGTCTGTCAAGCTTCACCCTAGTTTGCAAAATGCTACTCGCAAGTGCTTATTGGATATTGTGAAGGAAGAAAACTTGCGGAAAGCAGCAGAGAATTGTGCCACCTTGCACAGGCAGTTTGAGAATAAAGTTTCACAATTTAAGCAGATGTTTGGTGAAGTTAAGCGCAAAGTCGAGGAATTGCTGAATACCAGGGCTTCCTTGCCGATCAAGAATTTAGAAGTAATGATTAAGGAGCACCAGCGGTATATTAAGGAGCAAAAGAGTATAATGCAGTCATTGAGGTTGGTCAACTTCGGATTTTTTCCCCTAGTGTATGCTGTCATTAGAATCGTTATTGTTTTTATTTAGAAAGTCTATTCTGGCTTTTGGTAATATGACTCTCTCCTGGCTTTTCTCAATTGATGAACTTGCATGTGGTACTATCGCAATATTGTGAAGTGTCAGGTTTACAGCTTGTCTGTGGGTTGGATGTGCATCATTGTTTATTGTTTTATACTGCTTTTGTTTCCATGTTTTATTATGCATTCTTAAAAGTGAAGAGCATGAGATTCTGAATGTCACAAGGATCGATATCATCATTCTTCTGTTTGTTATTGCTGGTACTTCAGTTTGTGTATGTAAGTGTCAATCCACTGTAATAGTTGTCCTTTAGAAGAATTTTATAAATTCACAAACTAATCCTTCACATGCATGTTCATGCAGCAAAGACGTCAGTACAGTGAAAAAACTTGTGGATGATTGTCTGTCCTGCCAGTTGTCCTCCTCAATCCGTCCTCATGATGCAGTTTCTGCCCTGGGTCCTATGTATGATGTCCATGACAAGAATCACCTACCCAGGATGCAGGCTTCTGACCGTGCTATCTCCAAGCTGCTTGACTATTGCAAGGATAAGAAGAATGAAATGAACATCTTTGTGCACAATTACATGCAAAAGATAACTTATGTTTCTTACATAATTAAAGATGCTAAGTTACAGTTTCCTGTTTTTAGAGAGGCAATGGTGCGCCAGGATTGTCTATTTGGAGACCTGAAGGTGGTTCGTGGTATTGGCCCTGCATATAGAGCCTGTCTTGCAGAAATAGTGAGAAGAAAGGCTTCCATGAAGCTCTATATGGGCATGGCTGGACAGTTGGCTGAAAAGCTTGCAACAAAGAGGGAGGCAGAAGTCAGAAGACGAGATGAGTTTTTGAAGGCTCATCTTCCATATGTACCTAGGGATTTATTGGCAGCCATGGGGTTATTTGATACTCCTAATCAGTGTGATGTTAATATAGCTCCTTTTGATACAAATTTGCTTGACATTGACATATCAGACCTGGACTATTATGCTCCTGAGTTTTTGGCAGGACTGCCTTCTAAAGGAGAGAAGCCTGGAAGCTTAAGAGGTTCTTTTTCCATGTCAAACGAAAGTTCACATTCGGCTGAGGCCGATGAGATAGCGGTGGACACTCTTGAGAAATATGACTGTGAAGAGCTCCTTGAAGGGTGTGAGCTAGTAGAGATTGCTGGAACTAGCAAGATGGAAGTTGAGAATGCTAAACTGAAAGCTGAGCTTGCTTCGGCTATTGCCATAATTTGTTCCCTGTGCCCTGACTTTGAATATGAATCACTTGATGATAGTAAACTGGACGGTATATTAAAGAATGCAGCAGAGAAGACAGCTGAAGCCTTGCATCTCAAAGATGAGTATGGGAAACATCTTCAATCTATGCTAAAGGCAAAGCAAATGCAGTGTGTTTCATATGAGAAGCGCATTCAAGAGCTGGAGCAGAGATTGTCTGATCAGTATTTAGGAGGGGAGAAACATTTAAACGGTATGGATGGTTCTGAATTTTCCCTTTTGACCGGGAGGGCTGATGACTGCAAACCAGAGGCGTCTGGTGGTGGAGAAACTCACATGCCTTGCATATCTACTTCTGAGCCCATGGATGAGGTTTCCTGTGTTTCAAATTCATTGGATGTAAAGCTTGGTCTTCTTAATAGGCAACCAAGCAAAGGTCGAGAAGGCGTTGATGAAAACATGTTGGACTCGTCTGGCATGGTTAATCCGCAGTTAGATTCATCAATGCTGGAGCCACTTCGTGAAGAACTTCCTGTTGGTGATAAAGATGGGAAAGATAAGATCGTGGGGCAGTTGGGCATGTCATTGACAAACAGTTCAACTGCTGAGAGCATGCCGGAGCATCTGAATGTCTTACCTAGTGATGCTACTGCTGGTCTTGGTTTGGAATCTAAAACCAGCAGCGATCTTGTGTTGGAATTGAGAAATGCACTTGCAGACAAGTCAAATCAAGTAAGTGAAACTGAAGCCAAGCTTAAAGCTGCAATGGAGGAGGTTGCTGTGCTTGGAGGGGAGCTGGAAATGAGCCGGAAGCTCCTTGATGAATCTCAGGTAACAGCAATTAAATCTCATTTTTGGTCTTTTAGTTTTTCTATTTTTTATCAAGAAAGCGGGAGAATTTACTGAGTTGTGTTTCTGACGGCTGTTCCTTTTTCTTAAATAAATTTATTTAATTTTTGCACTTACTCATCTTTGGCAAACTGCTTGGATAAGCTTTCTTCTACTCTCTTTCACTTAAATTTAAGGATTTTATTTTAATTATATTATTATTAGTTAAGTTGGCATGCTACTCTGTAGATGTTGGCAAATCTCAGATAAACCTGCTTAGAAGGACTATGATGATATTTAAAGCCTCTGGGTTTCAGTTTCTGCTTAGATAATACTACACATGGCTTTTTTAGTCAAATAAGTTATTAAATGGTCATGAGAAACACATTAAAGTTGATATATACAAAGTATATACCAAGTTTTTGTTGGATGAAAGCACTTCCATTGTCAATCAAATTCTTACTTATGGTATTGGCATAACTTAGTTTCACCCTAATGCTATGAAATTGTTACGTCATTGGATCATCCATTTAATGAAGGACATGTATAAGGATACCCAATTGCTGTGCATTGAATAAAACAAGCTGACCAATTTTTTGCCTTGGGTGTTCGAGTCTGAATCCCTGCTATTAGTCATTCATGAAACACTTAGACAAGTTTTCTACTTAGATCCTTATTGCTTTCTGCACTGGAAATCCTGCCAGTGAGGAATTACTTATATTTTTATATTTTATCTCTCATCTAGTAGCAAAACGAAGAGCTTCTTAACCTTTGGGCACTTCATGTCCAAGTAATGACAAGTCCGATAGTTTTGTTGTAAACTCTTTTCAACACCATAATGATAATCACAATTTCATTAAGATATCTTGTTTAATGAGGTCCGCTATTAGAAAATTCAAGTATATTTTGTTTTGCATTTATTTGGAAAGTGTTGTTTTCCCTTAATTGAACTTTTGCATCTCAATTGAGGAAATGTACCAAGTCACTCATGAGAAGTGGTTTAACTAACACCTTTATTCAGAGATTCTAAAGAATAACATTTGACTGTTATGTTTAATAGAGGCTAATTCGTTTTGCGGTGTTAAATTTTTTTTTTTCCCTCCCCTAAAATATAGAGATTGTGTTAGGTTCTGAAACCTTTGTATCAAATGTTAGCCCAAACCTCTAGGATGTCAATATCTGTCTCAAATAGTGAGTATTCCTCTTAATAATTTTTATTGACAATGAGAGGTAGAGAAAAGCAGAATAATTGCGTGTTTAACTGTCGATTTCACCTTCAATGACAACATCTGTTTTTTATTTTTTGTTTCTTGTATCTCGTACTTTTGTGGTTAGGCTTGTCTAAGACCTGGTCTATTTTTTCAATGAAAACAGCAGGCACTCACTTGTCTGGCTGAGGTGTTAGGAGTACTGATAACAATTTTCATGATGCATTGAAACACCTCTTTGATGATTGAAGGCCTTTTATTAATTCATCCCCCTTCTTGTGTAACAGATGAATTGTGCTCACCTGGAGAATTGTTTGCATGAAGCAAGAGAGGAAGCCCAAACACATTTATGCGCAGCTGACCGGAGGGCTTCAGAGTATAGTGCATTGCGTGCTTCTGCTGTCAAATTGCGTAGTCTCTTTGAAAGACTTCGTACCTGTGTTTACAATGCCAATGGGGTGTCTGGTTTTGCTGACTCCTTGAATGCCTTTGCTCAAACTTTGTCCAAGTAAGTTATTTGCTAGACTTGTTTTTATTAATTCCCCTCTATGGCTGACGCAATATCACTCCTTGCTCCGCTTTGAAATTTCATTATATAGATTAATCTGCTACAAGGAAAAAGAATTTATTTATTTGTTTTTATTTCTTTTATTCTTTTGTTTGGTTGGGACTTGGTTTGGCTCGTGGATTTCCCAACAAATTGTAACATGCTTCTTCAGATTTGATGCTAGGGTTGCAATCAGATTCTATGCCTCAAGTTATCTCTTATTGGCCAATGAAATTTGAGCATACTAAGACAAGTTATATTTAGCATATACTTGTAGACATACCAAAAGGCCTCTATGCTATACATTCTACTTTGTTGATGAAAATACAAATAAAAATAAAAAGGCAGTGGTATGAATTGCTTTTTCTGAACAAATTTGCAGCACCATCAATGACAATGAAGATGAGGGTACTGTTGAGTTCCGAAAATTCATACGGATGCTTGCGGATAGAGTTTCTTTCTTGTCTAAGCATCGGGAGGAGCTGCTGGACAAGTACCGAAAGGTTGAAATTACCAATGAACAGCTTAGGAAGGAATTGGAAGAAAAGAAAGAGCTGGTTAAAACTTTGTACACAAAGCATCAACTTGAGAAGCAGGTAAAACTTGCTCTTATCCTTTTAATATTCTTAAGATTAAATTGTCTGGTAGTGGTGGTGCAGAATATGAAATAAATTCAATTTAGGAGCTATTTAAGGAATTAATGTATTATATTGCTTGATTTAGTTTGATTTTATTTTCCTATTATTCATGCTTAGTTAGGATTTTATTTTCTATTATAGGTAGATATTTAAAACATGGAGGCCTGATTCTTTAGTTTTTTTAGTAGACTCAGTGAATTATAATAATGAAATATTAATCTCTCCCCCAAATCTCTATGATTGCTCCCCCTTTTGAGTTTTCTCTTATCTTCTCTTCTAATTTTTCTTCCTTTTCTTCCTTTTTTCTCTCTTCATTTTAATCTATCTTAATTTCTATTTATCTTGTCCTACATCAGAAGGTAATGGGTGAGTTTCGTGGCTTGATTTCCTCCATCTGGCGACTTCATTTTTTAATAAATACAAGTTGAGTATAACTAAGTTGCTTGCCTGTTTGGATATTTTTGTTTCAGGCAAACAAGGAAAAGATTTCATTTAGCCGTCTAGAAGTCCATGAAATTGCTGCGTTTGTTTTCAACCCAGCAGGGCATTACGAGGCAATCAGCAGGAACTGCTCGAACTACTACCTGTCTGCTGAATCGGTAGCCTTATTTACAGAACATCTTCCAAGCCGACCAAGCTACATTGTTGGGCAGATTGTGCACATTGAACGCCAAACAGTGAAACCAATGCCTCCTACCACAACTTCAAGTAGGCCTGAGCTTGGTAAGGCAGAACAAATTGATTATCTGACATCTGACACAGCGACTGATCGGTTGACCTTGAATTCGGGATCAACTTTTAACCCATATGGTCTCCCTATTGGCTGTGAATACTTCATTGTGACAGTAGCCATGTTACCTGTTACCTCTATTCATTCACCACCTGCTTCCTGATCCTGCTTCAGGCATAGAGACGTGATGGAAGACATCAAGTGTACATAATTATATATAAATATTTTAAATATAAGTTAAGCGCTCAAGATGGGAGTTGAACTTGCATTTTCTTTTGTACAGTTGATTATCCATCTAAGTTTAATCTCCCTTTTGTATATAGAACCACTCTTTCTAGTAGTATGTAAAAAGCTGTGAATATTTAGCTAGACTTTGATCCTTAACTGCCTTAGTTATTTTAAAACTTTATACATTATTCATGTTTTTTGAACACACATACATCTTGTTCTATTCAAAGTGATTGCTGCTTTGCAAAGTCTATGAACATGCAAGGAGTTAAAATATGGTGATGGTGATCTGTTGATGTGTGTATATGAGGTTTTTCTGGGTTTTTATTATAGTAGAATGTCTATCGATGTTGGCATGAAGCTATACAGCATCTATGGCAACTGAAGTTATTAGAGAATAGAGAAATAACTTCATCTGAAATGCTTAATTTTAGTTTGGATGTCGACAGACATATAGAGAGCAGTGGCGATACCATTATTGATAGGTATATTGTTTTTATCTTCTTACTTTTTAAGAAAATACTTGGACTTGAAAGCGAATTAGGATTATTATAAAATACATCTCTTTTTTTAATTTATTTATTTCATATATTTGTACTCTTTTTTAAGATCAAATAAAGGAGAGAAAAGGATGAAATATACTTGGCATCTTGACATGATTTATCAACTCTTGTTTGTACATGCAAGTTGACGATTTCAACTTTGTACACTTTCACTATGTGTACGTCCTACTATTATGCAGATTAGTGCATGTTAAAAAATGTGTGAACGAAAAACAATTGATTGATACATGTACCTACCAAGATTTCGGACTCTGCAACACCTGAAAGATGCCTGGTGGCAAAGACTGTTAGTGTGAA
>SNVD02000236.1:0-12976 GCA_013180625.2 Boswellia sacra | reverse complement strand
GATTTATAAACCGTAAATTTCTCAGAAAATAGACTTCGAGAGCTTTCCAACGGTATATAATATGTCATCGGGTTCATTGTATATCAATACAATTAAATCCGAGAAGATGGTTGACTAGCAGAGGTGAAAATGAAGGGTTTTACTCCATTTTTGTGCAAGTTGCTCCAAAACTCCTACAAACATCAAAACCACACAAAAACATAAAATACCAAGGAATATAGCAAAGAAACATGGACGAATTGATATAAAAGTAATACATAAATAGACACCTATCAAATTCCCACACACTTAGACTTTGCTAGTCCTCGAGCAACTAAAATGATACGAAACAAAACTAAACCGAAACAGAATCTGAAAAAATTAAAACACACCAATGCTTCAACTTGCAAATAGGCCTCAAAGATTGTACTTAATTATAACCCAAGGAAAACTTCAAAATAATGCACTTGATCAAGAATTTTATCTCAAAGATTAGTTTCGCTTCAATTCAATTCCTCAAGTGTGTGTGTGTAGAGCCATTCTCACCTAATCACTTGTAACCCGGATGTGATTATGCATAAAAATGAATCATATTTAATATTGAAGATGTGTGTATAAATGAACTCCATAGGCTTGCTTTTCAATTCACTCTCCACTAATGTAGACATGCACAACACCAAGGATCAAGTAGGACTTTATTAAGCTTGTAACGTCTGGCTTGGGTGAAGGTATGATAAAGGATAATAATTTGGCTCAAATCACCCACAAACACATAAATCATTTAAGACTATGTAGAGCTCAATCCTATAACACAACTTTATTTCAATTCACCAGGTTACTCCCCCAAACTTATTTAGAACACTCAATCTTCTTTTTCTTTTCTTTTTTTTCTTTTTTTTTTTTGTATAGAAAACAAAAGAAACTACACCCATGTTTCATTCTTTTTAAGAACACCCAAGGGTATAGAACTTCTTTTTTTTCTTTTTTTCTTTTATTTTAACTGCAATTCCACTCCCCCACACTTAAACAATACATTGTCCTCAATGTTTAAGTACGTGGAAGATAAGTACAGATTTCTTTTCTCTTTTTTTTTTTTAACAAACATAATAAAACTCACTTGCATTGCTCATGGCATAATCCAACCTCCTCTAACTTCCCAAAACCAGAAAATAGCTCAAAATATAATTGCGAATGATTTACATGCTCATAGGTAAGGGATAAACTGTTTGGAACAAATTCAATTAAGGTTAGGAAATCTTTTAGGAGTTAGTAACAAAGAAAAAGGCTATACAGAGGCTATCAAAGGGGTATGTAATAGGGATCAATTAAGTCAAGGTTGGGCTATTTAAGGCGCTAAACGGTCCCAAAAGATGGCCCTAATATCATTTCCCCAATATGGCAAGTTAGGGATTTCGCCTTGAGTGACCATCAAACAAGTTCTAGAATTCATTGAAATCTGAAGAACCATTTAAATTACATAAACTTTCTCTAAGTGAACAAATAACTCAGTGATAATAGCTCAGTGCTCAATGTTGCGCAAGGAATCAAAAAGCAAAGCGAAAACCAATAAACATTTCAAGCACACAGATCCATGCATCATTTATCATTTTCCAAGAGTTATTCTTAATTCAATCATTATCTATCATCGACCCACAAAATGCAAGAAAAGAGGTACGTGGCGTTGTTACACCTGAGTCAAGATTATATTTCCAACAATCCTTAGGACCCAGAATAGCCCGCAGTGTCTTAAGTTTCCAGCCGATATCCATTATTATGAAGAACAAAAACAAGAAACAAGACACTTAAAATAACATGATAAACCACTAACAGATTTTATTTCGAGAGAATGCGTTTCAAGGGTAAAGAAACCCCATATTCTGCCATTCTCAGGTTTTTCCACAGTTGTTTTTTTTTTAAATCAAAATTGATAAAGATAAAAAACAACTCTAAATTACGCAAAACTAAACTCACTCATAAAATAACAAAGTTCAACAAGTCAGCAACAAAAACAAGTTAGTTAGAATAGGTCTACAAAGTTTAGAAGTTAGCCTCCTTATTCAGCCATTATGGATTGAAGAGATCCAGAATGCGTTTCAAGAGACCTTGAACTTTTTAAGCCACCACTCTAAAAACCGAGATTAGAAAATATTACCTGGGACGAAAGAAATAACCTGAAAAAGCTCAAACGAAACGACATGAAAAATCTCAAATAAACACACTAAAAGACAGCAAACAAAAACGAAGTCAAACTAAGCAAATAGAGATTACAGATGGGAGTGTTAAATCCAGTTGATGCCTTTTTGTTGCCTTCTCCAAACCATTTATCCGATCCATTGTTGGATCAGGGAATAGAGACGAATTCTTGTAGTTTGTCATATGCGTGATCGAAACTAGCAAGTATACTAGTCGCACAGTAATAAAGTGATAAGTAGATATCGTTCCCACGAGGATTGATTCTAATTGAATTTGTTATTTCCAGCAACAATAAACTAAACATGGGGGATTTTTGTTGAATGCTTTACTAAATGAAATAAGAATGCAAGTAAAGAATAACAAAACAGAAAGTAATTTTGAATGAAAAATCAATGGGAGAAAGCTGATTAATGATCCTTCTCTACCACATATATTGGATTTGCGAATTAATTGTAGAATTGTCCTCTAATTACAGTCATTGAAGTTATCAACCGTATATAAATAACAAGCTCTATACCCTATTACCCAATCTTTCCTTACTTTGTTGTTAAATAAAACAGCTCCTTTATTTAAATCTCTATCTGATGTGTTTCGAAACTAGCAAGTATACTAGTCGCACAAGTAATAAAGTGATGAGTAGATATCGTTCCCACGAGGATTGATTCTAATTGAATTTGTTATTTCCAGCAACAATAAACTAAACAGGGGAGATTTTTGTTGAATGATTTACTAAATGAAATAAGAATGCAAGTTAAGAATAACAAAACAGAAAGTAAATTTGAATGAAAAATCAATGGGAGAAAGCTGGTTAAGGGATCCTTCTCTACCACAAGATATGGATTTGCGAATTAATCGTAGAATTGTCATCCAATTCCAGCATTGAAGTTATCAACCGTAGATAACAACCAGCTCTGTTATCCCAATCTTTCCTTACTTTGTTGTTAAATAAAACAAGCTCTTTATTTAATCTCTATCCCTTAAACAACCTAGAACAAGCTCTCTAAGTTTAATTCAATAGAAGCATTACGATGAGAAAGATAGGTTGATCTAAGCAATAATCACACAAGTTCGGATTATTTAACCTAGGTTTTATTTTCCAATTGCAATCTCTGATCACAATTTTGCTACTAATGATTCGAAATTCATGACAATTACGGATCAAGATTTCTAATCTAACAATAGACAACAACCAGATTATATTCAGTTGGCCATTCCAAATACAATCAGTAAGCAATCATAAGCATTAGATATGGGAAAATACAAGCAACTTCAATTAGAGAATTGGATAACAATTTTTACACAATCAACTCACAAAATCCATATCAAGGGATTTGAAATCACCCTCAACCAATTCAGATTTAGTTACACATATTCAATCAGAATAACAAATACAATACAGAGAAATTCCAGAATTGAAAAGGAAAGAAAGAACTTAGCAAATTCTTGGAAAATCTTCTTTGTAGATGAATCTTCTTGGAATTGTAGTTCCTCCTCTTTCAAAATCTTCTTTCTCCTTCAAGAACTCCAAGGGATGAGAGAAATCCAGAAATGCAGCCTCCTCCCAAGTTTTCCCCCCATCAAGTTATGAAAATAAAACCGTAAAATGTGTTTAAATACTCTGCTACAGTGACTTGCTACAGTGCCCCGTATTATACATGCTACAGTGGCTTGTGGAATTATATTTCTATACATCTCACACTGTTTTGATTACAACTTTTGGTACACTGAATGGATTTATAAACCGTAAATTTCTCCAGAAAATAGACTTCGAGAGCTTCCCAACGGTATATAACATGTCATCGGGTTCATTGTATATCAATACAATTAAATCCGAGAAGATCACTGACTAGCAGAGGTGAAAATGAAGGGTTTAACTCCATTTTTGTGCAAGATGCTCCAAAACTCCTACAAACATCAAAACCACACAAAAACATAAAAATACCAGGAATATAGCAAAGAAACATGGACGAATTGATATGAAAATGATATATAAATAGACACTTATCAAATTCCCCCACACTTAGACTTTGCTAGTTCTCGAGCAACTACGACAATATGAAATAAAACTAAACCGAAACAGAATCAACAAAAAATTAAAACACACAAATGCTTCATCTTGCAAATAGGCCTCAAAGATTGTACTTAATTATAACCCAAGGAAAACTTCAAAATAATGCACTTGATCAAGAATTTTATCCAAAAGATTAGTTTCGCTTCACTTCAATTCCTCAAGTGTGTGTGTGTAGAGCCATTCTCACCTAATCACTTGTAACCCGAATGATTTTATGCATAAAAATGAATCATATTTAATAGTGAAGATGTGTGTATAAATGAACTCCATAGGCCTGCTTTTTAAATCACTCTCCACTAATGTAGACATGCACAACACCAAGGATCAAGTAGGGCTTTATTAAGCTTGTAACGTTTGGCTTGGGTAAAGGTATGATAAAGGATAATAATTTGGCTCAAATCACCCACAAACACATAAATCATTCAAGACTATGTAGAGCTCAACCCTATAACACAACTTTATTTTAATTCACCAGGTTACTCCCTCAAACTTATTTAGAACACTCAATCTTTTTTTTTTTTTTTTTTGCAGAAAACAAAAGAAAACTACACCCCCACACTTTGTTGTTTCATTCTTTTTAAGAACGCCCAAGGGTTTAGAACTCTTTTTTTCTTTTTTTTTCTTTTTTTTTTTTAACTGCAATTCCACTCCCCCACACTTAAACAATACATTGTCCTCAATGTTTAAGTACGTGGAAGATAAGTACAGATTTTTTTTCTCTTTCTTTTTTTTTTTTAACAAACATAAAAAAACTCACTTGCATTGCTCATAGGCATAATCCAACCTCCTCTAACTTCCCAAAACCAGAACATAGCTCAAAATGTAATTGCGAATGATTTACATGCTCATAGGTAAGGCATAAACTGTTTGGAACAAATTCAATTAAGGTTAGGAAATCTTTTAGTGAGTTAACAAAGAAAAAGGTTTACAGAGGCTCAAAGGGGTAACTAGGGATCAATTTTAGTCAAGGTTGGCTCTTGATAGGTGTCTATTTATGTATTACTTTTATATCAATTCGTCCATGTTTCTTTGCTATATTCCTTGGTATTTTTATGTTTTTTTGTGTGGTTTTGATGTTTTGGTAGGAGTTTTTGGAGCACTTGGCACAGAAATGGCGCTAAACCCTTCATTTTCACCTCTGCTAGTCTGATCCTTCTCGGATTTAATTGTATTGGATATACATGGAACCCTATGACATGGTTTATCTACCGTTTGAAAAATCTCTCGAAGTCTATTTTCTGGACGAAATTTACGGTTTATAAATCCATTCAGTGTACCAAAGTTGTAATCAAAACAGTGTGAGATGGTTAGAATAGTATTTCCACAAGCCACTGTAGCCTAGTATAATACGGGGCAACTGTAGACAAGTCACTGTACAGAGTATTTAAATTTAACACTTTTAGGGTTTTATTTTGAAGAACTGGAAGAGGGGAAAAAGTGGGAGGAGGCTGCATTTCTGGATTTCTCTCATCCCTTGGAATTCTTGAAGGAGAAAGAAGATTTTGAAAGAGGAGGAACTACAATTTCAAGAAGATTTCATCTACAAAGAAGATTTTCAAAGAATTTGCTAAGTTCTTTCTTTCCTTTTCAATTCTGGAATTTCTCTGTATTGTATTTGTTATTCTGATTGAATATGTGTAACTAAATCTGAATTGGTTGAGGGTGATTTCAAAGCCCTTGATATGTATTTTGTGAGTTGATTGTGTAAGAAATTGTTATCCAATTCTCTAATTGAAGTTGCTTGTATATTCCCATATCTAATGCTTTATATGATGTGCTTACTGATTGTATTTGGAATGGCCAACTGAATATAATCTGATTGTTGTCTATTGCTAGATTAAAAATCTTGATCCGTAATTGTCATGAATTTCCAATCATTAGTAGCAAAATTGTGATCAGATATTGCAATTGGAAAATACACCCTAGGTTAAATAATCCGAACTTGTGTGATTATTGCTTAGATCAACCTATCTTTCTCATCGTAATGCTTCCATTGAATTAAACTCAGAGAGCTTGTTTTCTGTTTGTTTCATGGATAGATGATTAAATAAGAGCTTGTTTTATTTAACAACAAAGTAAGGAAAGATTGGGATAACAGAGCTTGGTTGTTCTATCTACAGGTTTAACTTCAAATGCTGCTTAATTGGATTACAATCTATGTTTAATTCACAATTCATATCTTGTGGTCAGAGAATGAACTCTACCCAAGTGTCTCCCATTGATTTTTCATTCAAATTTACTTTCCTGTTTTTGTTATTCTTTATTTGCCTTCGTATTCAATTTAGTAAATCATTCAACAAAAATCCCCCCTGTTTAGTTTATTGTTGCTGGAAATAACAAATTCAATTAGAATCAATCCTCGTGGGAAAGATATCTACTTATCACTTTATTACTTGTGCGACTAGTATACTTGCTAGTTTCGAACGCATCAAGTTTTTGGCGCCGTTGCCGGGGATTGATTTCCTAATCAATTTGTTATTCGTTTTTACTACTGATTCTTGATTGTTATTTCCTGATTGTTTGTGTTTAGGCTTTTATGTCCGAGGTAGAAGCGGATCAACGACTTAAGAGAATTAAGGAGTTTCTCCAATCCTCGAATTTAAGGCTAAATCAGTCAATTTCAACTCCACCTCCAGAATTTGACCTTGCACGACATACTTCCTTCCCATCTTCTTGCAATTCAATCAAATCAGAATCGGAAGTAATGGCGATGGAAAACGATCAGACTCTTAAGGAGTTAGCGGCTCCAAGTATTGACCAACAACCGCTATGCATAAGCACCAATTTTGAGATAGATTTTGAGCTTAAATCTGGACTAATTCATCTCTTGCCTACATTTCATGGTTTTGCAGGAGAGGAGCCGAACAAACACCTTAAAGAATTTCATGTGGTATGCTCAAGTATGAAGCCAACCGGTGTTTCTGAAGAGCAAATTAAATTGAGAGCTTTCCCATTCTCATTAGCAGATACGGCAAAAGATTGGCTATACTACCTACCACCAGGTACCATTACCACTTGGAATGAGATGAGTAAACTCTTTTTGGAGAAATACTTTCCAACCTCGAAAGTTACAAATATTAGAAAAGATATTAGTGGAATTCGACAACACAATGGAGAATCACTTCATGAATATTGGGAGAGATTTAAGAGGTTATGTGCTAGCTGTCCAAACCACCAAATTAGTGATGGACTCTAATTCAATATTTCTATGAGGGTCTCCTACCCATGGAAAGGAGTATCATTATGCTGGTCTAGTGGTGGAAGGCCTAGTTATAAAACATCGAAGTGGCAAGCCGTTTGTTCGTCGACATGGCAGCGACTCCCAACAATTCAAGCAGTCAATTTTGAGCCCAACTACCAAAAAAGTAATGAGAGTAAGTAACTTCAAACATTGAAAAACACTTTGTGACTTACCTCTCTTTTTAAAAATAATGGGCTTGTAGGACAATGCGCAATCTTATTCATTGGAGTATGTTCTGCCTGGACCATTCCACCCGACAATATGTGTCCGAACTTTGGACAAGAAGGAGATACAGAACAAGGCCAAATGCTATAGGTGGATTTCAGGACACCAAGGCAAGGTATGACCCTTTCTCCAATACTTACTGCCTGATGGAGAGATTCACCCTAATTTGAGATTATTGGGAATCGTCAACCATATCGCTCCAAATGCTATACAAAATCGCCCCAGGTTTTTAATCCAACCAAGGGTGAGCAAGCCAACCATTTCAAGCACAACCACAACCAGCACCACAACCAGCTCCACAAAATTCAGGTATGTCTCTCCAGGATATTGTTAAAGCACTTGCCACTACACAATGCAATTTCAGCAGGAAACTAGGGCAAGTATCCAAAACCTGGAAAATCAAATGGGACAATTGGCCACTAACATGAGCAATTTGAGAGTCAAAGCTCAGGAAAATTACCTTCTCAGCCGGTGATCAATCCAAGAGAGAATGCTAGTGCTGTAACTTTGAGAAGTGGGAACAATTAGATATTCCACCAAAGAAATCACAAATTGATGAAGGGGATGATACCACTTCTACCATGAACAAAACATCCACTTCTAAGGTAAATCCTAAAACTTCCATTCATTCATATGTTACCCCCTCGCACCTTTTTCCCAGCGATTTGCAAAATCAAGGAAGGAGGAACAAGAACAAGAAATCCTGGAAACTTTTCGCAAGATCGAAGTAAACATACCACTTCTGGATGCTATCAAGCAAGTGCCTCGTTATGCAAAATTTCTCAAAGAGTTATGCACCAACAAGAGGAAGTTGAAAGGAAATGATAAGGTAAGTGTGGGGGAAAATGTTTCAGCTGTATTGCAAAGAAAAATTCCTCCGAAATGCAAGGATCCAGGTACGTTCAACATTCCATGCACCATTGGCAATACCAATTTTGAAAGAGCTATGTTAGATTTAGGAGCATCAATTAATGTTATGCCCTATTCTATTTATGCTTCCTTATCTTGGACCACCTTGCGAAAACTGGTATTGTAAATTCCACTTGCCTGATCGTTCTAATGCATATCCCAAGGGATTGTGGACTAATGTGCTTGTCAGGTGGAATTCAATTGGTTTTTCCAACAGACTTTTATGTTCTGGAAATGGAGGATGAGACGTCTCCCAATCCAACACCAATTCTTTTAGGGAGGCCATTCGTGAAAACTGCCCGAACGAAGATTGATGTTCATGATGGCACTCTCACCATGGAGTTTGATGGCGAGGTGATTTGTTTCAATATTTTTGAGGCAATGAGGTACCCTAGTGACTTGCATTCTGTTTTTGCAGTTGATGTTATTGATTCTTTGGCACAACAACTTTTTGAGTTAACTCGCAAGGATGAATTGGAAGTAGCCATTAGTGAGCACATAGGGGCAGAAATTTCCAGAGAATCGAGGAAGTTGATACAAGTGTCTAAAGAAGTGGAGGAAGCTGGGGCAAGCTTGGATGAGACTATAACTATCACCACAAACAGGTATGATGTTTCGTACATTGAATTGCCTTTATCTACTGAGAAAATTCTTCCTTCTGTGATGAAAGCCCCTACCTTGGAGCTTAAGCCTCTTCCAGAACATTTGAAGTATGTATTCTTGGGTGAGAAGGATACTTTGCCAGTCATAATAGCCAAGGGCCTTACACCATTACACGAAGAGAAACTCATTCGAGTGCTTCGAGATCACAAAACAGCCATTGGGTGGACAATTGCTGACATCAAAGGTATTAGCCCAGCCATATGCATGCACCGTATCTTATTAGAAGAAGGATCCAAGCCCACTCGAGAAGCACAGCTGAGGTTGAATCCTCCAATGATGGAAGTTGTCAAGAAAGAAATCCTGAAATTGTTAGATGTGGGTGTGATTTATCCAATTTCGGATAGCAAGTGGGTGAGTCCAGTCCAAGTCGTTCCCAAGAAATCTGGTGTTACGGTGGTTAAAAATGACAATAATGAGCTAGTTCCCACTCGTATCCAAACCGGGTGGCGAGTTTGTATTGATTATCGAAAGCTCAATTCTGCAACTCGCAAGGATCACTTTCCTTTGCCATTCATTGATCAAATGCTGGAGAGATTAGCAGGTCATTCTCATTATGGTTTTCTTGATGGCTATTCAGGATATAATCAGATTGTCATTGCCCCTGAAGATCAAGAGAAAACTACATTTACATGCCCATTTTGTATATTTGCGTATCGACGCATGCCGTTCGGTCTTTGCAATGCCCCTGCGACTTTCCAAAGGTGTATGGTAAGTATTTTCTCTGATTATGTTGAGAACATCATTGAGGTATTTATGGATGACTTTAGTGTTTTTTGGTGATTCTTTTGATAAATGCCTTGACAACCTTACCCTTATACTTCAAAGATGTATAGAAACTAACCTTGTTCTGAATTGGGAGAAATGTCATTTTATGGGAGATCAGGGTATAGTTTTGGGACATGTTATTTCTGCTAAGGGTATAGAAGTTGATAAATCCAAGATAGATCTTATATGTTCCTTACCCCTTCCCACAAGTGTGCGGGATATTCGTGCGTTTCTTGGTCATGCAGGTTTCTATCTTAATATTGTGAAAAATGTCAGTTTATACTTGCTGGGTATTTATGTTTCCTAAATGGGTAAAGCAAAAGCTACGAGAACTAATGATTCTAAAGTTGTTTTGTAGATTTTGTGAAATCTAACATTTTTTTTTGCGAGATTTGGAACACCAAGAGCATGATAATACGATAGAGGGAACCACGTAACTTCTAATTCTCAACATGCAACATATCCATTTGAAAGGCCTTGCTCAAGAATACCAACATCACTCCAGGTGTCTTATGCCTATCATCCACAAACAAGTTCAAGTTGAAGTTTCAAATCCGAGAAGTCCAGTCCATTCTCGAGAAGACAGTGATCCGACCCGAAAAGATTGGAGCCTACGTTGAATGATGCACTTTGGGCATACCGGACTCTTACAAGACACCGTATTGTTATAGTCTCCGTACAGGTTATTCTATGGTAAGCCATGTCACCTTCCGGTAGAGCTCGAACACAAAGCATGGTGGGCAGTAAAGCTTTGTAACATGGAGATGGATGCTGCTGGAGAACAAAGGAAGCTTCACTGCAAGAATTGGAAGAACTAGAAATATGCTATGAGAATTCCAGAATTTACAAGGAGAGAAATAAGGCATTTCATGATAAACTGATCTTGATGCGTTCGAAACTAGCAAGTATACTAGTCGCACAAGTAATAAAGTGATAAGTAAGATATCGTTCCCAAGAGGATTGATTCTAACTGAATTTGTTATTTTCCAACCACAATTAACTAAATGGGGGGGTTTTGTTGAATGATTAACTAAATGAAATAAGAATGCAAATTAAGAATAACAAAACAGAAGTTAAGTTGAATGAAAGATCAATGAGAGACACTTGGTTAAGGGTTCTTTCTCTGCCACAAGATATGAATTTGTGAATTAACATAGAAATGTAATCCAATAACAGCATTGAAGTTATCAACCGTAGATAACAACAAGCTCTGTTATCCCAATCTTTCCTTACTTTTGTTGTTAAATAAAATAGGCTTTTTACTTAATCTCTATCCATTAAACAACCCTAGAACACGCCTCTCCTAAATTTAATTCAATGGATGCAATTACGATAAGAAAGATGGGTTAGTCTAAGCATTAACACCAAGCTCCGGTTTATTTAACTTAGGTTGTAATTCTCCAATTGCAATTCTCTGATCACAATTTTGCTACTAAGGATTAGAAATTCAAGAACAATTACGATCAAGAATTTCTCCCTCCTACCAGATTTCTAATCTAGCAAATAACAACAACCCGATTATATTCAGTTGGCCACTCAAATACAATCAGCAAGCAATCATAAGCATTAAATATGGGAGAATACAAGCAACTTCAATAGAGAATTGGATAACAATTCCTTACACAATCAACTTACAAAAACCATATCAGGGGCTTTGAAATCACCCTCAACCAATTCAGATTTAGCTACATATGTTTAAGAACGTGGTAAATACATACAACATGGAGACATTCCAGAAAATGAAAGGGAAGGGAAAAACTTAGCAAATTTGATGTAATTCTCTTTGGATTGTAGTTCTTCCTCTTTCCAAGCTTCTTTTCTCCTTCAAGAACTCCAAGAGATGAAAGAATTCCAGAGCTGAGGCCTCCACCACGTTCTCCCCTCTTCAAGTTATCAAAATAAAACCCTAAAATGTGTTTAAATACTCTGCTACAGTGACTTGCTACAGTGCCCCGTATTATACATGCTACAGTGACTTGTGGAATTATATTTCTAAACATCTCACACTGTTTTGATTACAACTTTTGGTACACTGAATGGATTTATAAACCGTAAATTTCTCCAGAAAATAGACTTCGAGTGCTTTCCAACGGTATATAACATGTCATCGGGTTCATTGTATATCAATACAATTAAATCCGAGAAGATCACTGACTAGCAGAGGTGAAAATGAAGTGTTTTACTCCATTTTTTGTGCAAGTTGCTCCAAAACTCCTACAAACATCAAAACACACAAAAACATAAAAATACCATGGAATATAGCAAAGAAACATGGACGAATTTGTATAAAAGTAATACATAAATACACCTACATCAAAATTCACCACACCACACTTAGACTTTGCATAGTAAACCTCAGCCCACTAAATGATATGAAAAAAAAAAACAAAAAACTAAACCGAAACAGAATCAGAGAAAAATTAAAACACACCAATGCTTCAACTTGCAAATAGGCCTCAAAGATTGTATTTAATTATAACCCAAGGAATACTTCAAAATAATGCACTTGATCAAGATTTTTATCTCAAAAATTAGTTTCGCTTCACTTCAATTCCTCAAGTGTGTGTGTGTAGAGCCATTCTCACCTCATCACTTGTAACCCGGATGAGTTTATGCATAAAAATGAATCATATTTAATATTTAAGATGTGTGTATAAATGAAGTCCATAGGCCTGCTTTTCAAGTCACTCTCCACTAATGTAGACATGCACAACACCAAGGATCAAGTAGGACTTTATTAAGCTTGTAACGTTTGGCTTGGGTGAAGGTATGATAAATGATAATAATTAGGCTCTAATCACCCACAAACACATAAAATCATTCAATATTATGTGGAGCTCAAGCCCATGAAATAAAAAATTCATTCTTATTCATCAAATGACTCTCCCAAACTTATTCAGAACACTCGAACTCTCTTTTTTTTTTCTTTT
>SNVD02000231.1:0-130821 GCA_013180625.2 Boswellia sacra | reverse complement strand
AGACAGATTTTGAAGTATTCCTTGGGTTATAATTAGGTACAATCTTTGAGGCCTATTTGCAAGTTGAAGCATTGGTGTGTTTTAATTTTTCTCTGATTTTGTTTCGGTTTAGTTTTGTTTTGTATCATTTTAGTTGCTCGAGGACTAGCAAAGTCTAAGTGTGGGGGAATTTGATAGGTGTCTATTTATGTATTACTTTTATATCAATTCGTCCATGTTTCTTTGCTATATTCCTTTGTATTTTTATGTTTTTGTGTGGTTTTGATGTTTGTAGGAGTTTTGAAGCAACTTGCACAAAAATGGAGTAAAACCCTTCATTTTCACCTCTGCTAGTCAACCATCTTCTCGGATTTAATTTTATTGATATACAATGAACCCGATGACATATTATATACCTGTCTCTTATACACATCTAGATGTGTATAAGAGACAGTTTCTTTGCTATATTCCTTGGTATTTTTATGTTTTTGTGTGGTTTTGATGTTTGTACGAGATTTGGAGCAACTTGCACAAAAATGGAGTAAAACCCTTCATTTTCACCTCTGCTAGTCAGTGATCTTCTCGGATTTAATTGTATTGATATACAATGAACACGATGACATGTTATATACCGTTGGAAAGCTCTCGAAGTCTATTTTCTGGAGAAATTTACGGTTTATAAATCCATTCAGTGTACCAAAAGTTGTAATCAAAACAATGAGAGATGTATAGAAATATAATTCCACAAGCCACTGTAGCATGTATAATACGGGGCACTGTAGCAAGTCACTGTAGCAGAGTATTTAAACACATTTTAGGTTTTATTTTCATAACTTGAAGAGGGGAGAACGTGGTGGAGGCTGAAGCTCTGGAATTCTTTCATCTATTGGATTTCTTGAAGGAGAAAGGAAGCTTGGAAAGAGGAAGAACTACAATCCAAAGAGAATTACATCAAATTTGCTAAGTTTTTTCCCTTCCCTTTCATTTTCTGGAATGTCTCCATGTTGTATTGTATTTACCACGTTCTTAAACATGTGTAACTGAATCTGAATTGGTTGAGGGTGATTTCAAAGCCCCTGATATGGGTTTTGTAAGTTGATTGTGTAAGGAATTGTTATCCAATTCTCTAATTGAAGGTGATTGTATTCTCCCATATTTAATGCTTATGATTGCTTGCTGATTGTATTTGAGTGGCCAACTGAATATAATCTGGTTGTGATTTATTGCTAGACTAGAAATCTTGATCCGTAATTGTCTTGAATTTCTAAGCATTAGTAGCAAAATTGTGATCAGAGATTACAATTGGAGAATATAACCTAAGTTAAATAATCCGAGCTTGAGTGTATATTGCTTAGATCAACCTATCTTTCTTATCATAATGCATCCATTGAATTAAACTCAGAGAGCTTGTTCTAGGTTGTTTAATGGATAGAGGTTAAATAAAGAGCTTGTTTTATTTAACAACAAAGTAAGGAAAGATTGGGATAACAGAGCTTGTTGTTATCTACGGTTGATAACTTCAATTGCTGTAATTGGATTACAATTCTATGTTAATTCACAAATTCATATCTTGTGGCAGAGAAAGAACCCTTAACCAAGTGTCTCCCATTGATTTTTCATTCAAATTTACTTTCTGTTTTGTTATTCTTTACTTGCATTCTTATTTCATTAGTAAAGCATTCAACAAAAATCCCCCCTGTTTAGTTTATTGTTGCTGGAAATAACAAATTCAATTAGAATCAATCCTCGTGGGAACGATATCTTACTTATCACTTTATTACTTGTGCGACTAGTATACTTGCTAGTTTCGTACGCATCAAGTTTTTGGCGCCGTTGCCAGGGATTGATTTTCTAATCGATTTGTTATTTTGTTTTCATTGTTGATTCATATTTTCTTTGTTTTTCTTTTCTGATTGTTTGTGTTTAGACAACATGGCAGTAAAATTCTATCAATTCAGTAGCGGATTTGAGCCACAAGTACCATGGAGAGTAAATGAGGTAAGCACTCCAAACATTGAACAACAACTTTCTAAGCTAACCTCTCTTGTGGAAAACATGGCTGTAGGAGATATGCAAAAATCTTATGAATGTGGGGAATATTCTACGATGGAGCATCAAATCGACATGTATCCAACTTTACAAGAAGAATATATGGAACAAGCAAATGCCATGGGTGGATTTCCAGGACAAACGAGGCAATGGTATGATCCTTTCTCTAGCACTTACAATGCTGGATGGGAAGATCAACATAATTTCAGTTACTGGAATCATCAACCAATCACTCCAAATGCCATACAAAATTGGCCACAAGGTTTTAATCAATCTCTGTCTCTTATACACATCTAGATGTGTATAAGAGACAGACCAATGCCACATCCAGCACCGCAACCAGCTTTGCAAAACTCAGGTATGTCTCTCGAAGATATTGTTAATGCACTTGCCACTAAAACAATGCAATTCCAGCAGGAAACTGGGGCAAGTATCCAAAACCTGGCAAATCAAATGGGACAATTGGCTACTAGCATGAGCAAATTCAAGGGCCAAGGCTCAGAAGAATTATCTTGTCAAACGGTGATCAATCCAAGAGAGAATTCTTGTGCGATAACTTTGCAAAATGGAGAGCAATTAGATGTCCTACCAAAGAAATCACAAACTGATGAAGGAGATGACACCACTTTCACCATGAACAAAACACTGACTTCTCAGGTAAATCCTATAACTCCCATTCCTTCATATGTTTCTCCTCCACTTTTTCCTAGTAGATTTGCAAAATCGAAGGAGGAACAAGAACAAGAAATCCTGGAAACTTCTTACAAAATCGAGGTAAATATACACTTCTGGATGCTATCGAGCAAGTACCTCATTATACAAAATGTCTCAAGGAGTTATGCACCAGCAAAAGAAAGTTAAAAAGAAATGAGAAAGTAAGTGTGGGGGAAGATGTTTCAGCTGTATTGCAAAAGAAAATTCCTCCAAAGTGCAAAGATCCAGGTACGTTCACCATGCCATGCACCATTGGTAAACCCAAGTTTGAAAGAGTTATGTTAGATTTAGAAGCATCTATTAACATCATGCCATATTCTATTTATGCTTCTTTAAATCTTGGAACTTTTGCGAAAATTGGTATTACCATTCAAATTGCTGATCGTTTTAATGCATATACCAAAAGAGTTGTGGAAGATGTGCTTATGCAGGTGAATCAATTGGTTTTCCCAGCAGACTTTTATGTTCTTGAAATAGAGGATGAGACATCTCCTACTCCAACACCGATTCTTATAGGGAGACCATTCTCGAAAACTGCTAGAACCAAGATTGATGTTCATGATGGCACTCTCACCATAGTGTTTGATGGCAAGGTGATCCGTTTCAATATTTTTGAGGCAATGAGGTACCCTAGTGACTTATATTCTGTTTTTGTAGTTGACTTTACTGATTCTCTGCCACAACAATGTTTTGAGTTAACTCGCAAGAATGGATTGGATATAGCTATTAATGAGCACATAGGGACAGAAAATTCTAAGGAGTCAAAAATTTTGATACAAGTGTCCCAAATGAAATGGAGGAAGTTGTGAACAAAGCTTAGATGAGACCATCAGCAATACCACAAATAGGTATGATGTTTCGTCTTCAATTTCCTTTATCTAATGAGAAAATTCTTCCTTCTGTGATGACAGCCCCTGCCTTGGAGCTTTAGCTTCTTCCAGATCATTTGAGGCATGGATTCTTGAGTGAGGATGATCCTTTGCCAATTATAATAGAAATGGGCCTTGCACGAATACAAGAAGAGAAACTCGTCCGAATACGTACAGACCACAAAACAGCTATTGGGTGGACGATTGCTAACATCCAAGGCCCAGCCATATGCATGCACCAATTCTTGTTGGAAAAAGGATCCAAGCCCACTAGAGAAGTACAGCGCAGATTGGACCCTTCCATGATGGAACCAACGTCGGGCTGAGGACGTTAAACCAAGCGCTTATTGGGAGGCAACCCAATGTTTTTGAAAAATAAATAAAAAAAAGAAAAGAAAAATAAAATATGGTAATAATGATCAATTTTTGTGTCTCGAGGAGATTCCTTTCGTAGACCATCAAATTGACCAGGTTTTATCTCTCTTTGCCATCTGTCTTATTTGTTTTTATATTTTTTTACTTGTATTTTACTTTTGTTCGCTATCATGTTGTTATCTCTTTTATGTGTCTTTAGTTTCTTTTCTGCTCTTTTCTTTTCGTTTCTTTTGTTTAATTTGATTATTTCGTACTTTGTGCTCATTTGTGCAACAGCTTGAGGAAACACCGAAACAAGAATTGAAGCCATTGCTTGAAGGTTTGAAGCGTGCGTATCTTGAAGAAGAATAGACTCAAACGGATTACTGGTAATATCTTTCCTTTTCTCCTCTTCAATGGATGCCGATATCTTTCTGTCGAATCTTCGTAAATATTTCCCTTCACTTCCTCAAAATGCTGTGTTTAAAATTTATAAAGTACGATGACTAGACTTTGGACATTGATGCTCTTAAATGTGCCTGCTGATATCCGATGGCTTATCGAAGCCAAGGTGAGATTGTCCGGTAAGCCGGACATTAATCTCGCAAAATACATGCCTGGTCTAGGAAAGAGCTACTACGCCAAGATGCGAAGAGCGAAAAGGTTACAAGTATGTTATAAATGTGCTAGATGGAATTGTAACCAGACTTGTCGTTCATTAGTTTTTGTGTTCAGGAATAGAGAAGATAAACTTTCATTTATTAAGAATGGTTTGAGTAATGAGTCGCTGGATAATGTTTTGTTAACTCTCGAGTCACATTCTTGTGGCTTGTTCAGCGTGAATTGCTTAATCTATGGACACAATTTCGTGATGAATTGCAGTGTTATAGTCTAGGGAATCTGACTAAAAACGACCCTGTTTGCCAGTTTATAAGTAAACTGTATGGGAAGCAAATCCCCGACTCATAGAAGGCGTTTCAGCCGTTACTGGACGTAAAACCCGAGGACGATGTGAGCCACAATCACAACTACTTGTATATTTGAATGTGTGTTGTTGTGGTAGAATTTTTTTTCTTGTTTCGTTTGATCTGATTATCAATGTTGTTTTGGTGTTGTTGTTGTTTGTTGATTTTGTTTGTTTTAATTTCAAGTTTTCTTTTTGACAAACCATATGACTACCTTATGCCATAAGTACGCGTGGGAGACAAGTGTGGAGGTTTTGTCAACCTCCACCGAAAGTGTATCTCTATTTTTTATGCTTCACGTGGGAGACAAGTGTGGGGTTTTTGTCAACCCCCGCCGAAAGTGTATCTCCATTTTCCATGCTTCACGTGGGAGACAAGTGTGTAGGTTTTGTCCAACCTCGCCGAAAGCATATCTCATTTTTTCAAATCTTGGGGCGATAAATCTGCATCGAGCAACCCCCACCGAAAGTATGTCCCCATGTGTCAAAATTAGAGAGTTTTATGGTTGTATATATACATTCTGCATATTTTCATATGTCATTCCATAACCTGTCTTGCAATTGAAAAGCATAATATCTAACGTGTCTTACACAAGATTAGAGCACTTTTAGAAATGGAGAAAACACCAATTCGGCGATTCCAAAATATATGCGTATTTTGTGGATCGCAATTTGGTAAAGATGGAGAGTTTACAACAGCAGTTCTTGATCTTGGTAGGACATTAGCTGCGAGGGGTATTAATTTGATTTATGGAGGGGTAGTCTTGGGTTAATGGGGTGTGTGTCAACAGCTGCATCACTAGGAGGGAGCAAAGTTCTCGGCATTATCCCTAAACCATTAGCTGTACGAGATATCGTAGGCAACACAATCGGGGAAGAGTTACAGGTCTCTAGTATGCATGAGCGTATTGCACATATGGTTGTTAAGTCCGATGCATTTATAGCTTTGCAGGGTGGTTATGGTACATTAGAGGAGATATTTCAAATCACCTCTTGGGCACAGCTAAACATCCATCAGAAACCCATTGGTTTGTTAAATGTTAATAATTTTTTTGATGGTTTGTTGTCCTTTCTTGATCAAGCTGCAGAAAAAAATTTCATCTCACCGTCAGCAAGGCAAATGCTGGTTACAGCTTCAACTGCAGGAGAGTTAATTGACAAACTACAAGAATTCGTCTATTCACCTGATCCAACAATGGCTCGGATAAATTGGTTTGGAGAAGGCAACAAAAGGCGTCAACTGGATTTAACCCTCCATCTGTAATCTCTATTTGCTGGTTTGCTTCGTTTTTGTTTGCTTTCTTTTTAGTGTGTTTATTTGAGATTTTTCATGTCGTTTCTTTTGAGCTTTTTCAGGTTATTTCTTTCGTCCCAGGTACTATTTTCTAATCTCGATTTTTAGAGTGGTGGCTTAAAAAGTTCAAGTTCTCTTGAAACGCATTCTGGATCTCTTCAATCCATAATGGCTGCATAAGGAGGCTAACTTCTAAACTTTGTAGACCCATTCTAACTAACTTGTTTTTGTTTGCTGACTTGTTGAACTTTGTTATTTTATGAGTGAGTTTAGTTTTGCGTAATTTAGAGTTGTTATGTGTTTTTATCTTTATCAGTTTCGATTCAAAAAAACAATTGTTGAAAAACCTGAGAATGGCAGAATATGGGGTTTTCTTAACTCTTGAAACGCATTCTCTCTCAATAAATCTGTAGTTTGTTTTTTTCATGTTGTTTGTAGTGTCTTGTTTCTTGTTTTGTTCTTTCATAATAAAGGTATATAGGCTGGAAACCTTAAGTCTGCGGGCTACTGTTCCTAAGGATTGTTGAAATATACAATCTTGACTCAGGTGTAACAACGCCACGTACCTCTTTTCTTGCATTTTGTAGGTCGATGATAAGATAATGATTGAATTAAGAATAATTCTTGGAAAATGATAAATGATGCATGGATCTGTGTGCTTGAAATGTTTATTGGTTTTCGCTTTGCTTTTGAGTCCTTGCGCAACATTGAGCACTGAGCTATTATCACTAAGTTATTTGTTCACTTAGAGAAAGTTTATGTAATTTAAATGTTTCTTCAGATTTCATTGAATTCTAGAACTTGCTTGATGGTCACTCAAGGCGAAATCCTAGGCTGTGCAACATTGGGGAAATGATTTAGCCATCTTTGGACCGTTTGAGCCTTAATAGCCAACCTTGACAGAAATTGATCCCTAGTTACCCCTTTGAGCCTCTGTAATCCTTTTTCTTTGTTAACTCACTAAAGATTTCTTAACCTAAAATGATTTTGTTCCAAACAGTTAATCCCTTACCTATGAGCATGTAGATCATTCACAATTAAATTCTGAGCTATGTTCTGGTTTTTGGAAGTTAGAGGAGGTTGGGATGTGTCATGAGCAATGCAAGTGAGTCCTATTGTGTTTGTAAAAAGAAAAAAAAAAGAAAAGAAAAAAAATCTGTACTTATCTTCCACGTACTTAAACATTGAGGACAATGTATTGTTTAAGTGTGGGTGAGTGGAATTGCAGTTAAAAAAAAAAGAAAAAAAAAGAAAACAAAGAGTTCTATACCCTTGGGCGTTCTTAAAAAGAATGAAACAACAAAGTGTGGGGGTGTAGTTTCTTTTGCTTTCTTCAAAAAAAAAAGAAAAAAGAAAAAAAAGAAAAAAAAAGAGAGTTCGAGTGTTCTGAATAAGTTTGGGAGAGTCATTTGATGAATAAGAATGAATTTTTTGTCATGGGCTTGAGCTCCACATAATATTGAATAATTTTATGTGTTTGTGGGTGATTTGAGCCTAATTATTATCCTTTATCATACCTTCACCCAAGCCAAACGTTACAAGCTTAATAAAGTCCTACTTGATCCTTGGTGTTGTGCATTTCTACATTAGTGGAGAGTGACTTGAAAAGCAGGCCTATGGAGTTCATTTATACACACATCTTCAATATTAAATATGATTCATTTTATGCATAAACTCATCCGGGTTACAAGTGATTAGGTGAGAATGGCTCTACACACACACACTTGAGGAATTGAAGTGAAGCGAAACTAATTTTTGAGATAAAATTCTTGATCAAGTGCATTATGTTGAAGTATTCCTTGGGTTATAATTAAGTACAATCTTTGAGGCCTATTTGCAAGTTGAAGCATTTGTGTGTTTTAATTTTTCTTTGATTCTGTTTCGGTTTAATTTTGTTTCGTATCTTTTAGTTGCTCGAGGACTAGCAAAGTCTAAGTGTGGGGGAATTTGATAGGTGTCTATTTATGTATTACTTTTATATCAATTCGTCCATGTTTCTTTGCTATATTCCTTGGTATTTTTATGTTTTTGTGTGGTTTTGATGTTTGTAGGAGTTTTGGAGCAACTTGCACAAAAATGGAGTAAAACCCTTCATTTTCACCTCTGCTAGTCAGTGATCTTCTCGGATTTAATTGTATTGATATACAATGAACCCGATGACATTTTATATACCGTTGGAAAGCTCTCGAAGTCTATTTTCTGGAGAAATTTACGGTTTATAAATCCATTCAGTGTACCAAAAGTTGTAATCAAAACAGTGTGAGATGTATAGAAATATAATTCCACAAGTCACTGTAGCATGTATAATCCGGGGCACTGTAGCAAGTCACTGTAGCAGAGTATTTAAACACATTTTAGGGTTTTATTTTGATAACTTGAGAAGGGGAGAACGTGGTGGAGGCTGAAGCTCTGAAATTCTTTCATCTCTTGGAGTTCTTGAAGGAGAAAGGAAGCTTGGAAAGAGGAAGAACTACAATCCAAAGAGAATTACATCAAATTTTCTACGTTTTTCCCTTCCCTTTCATTTTCTGGAATGTCTCCATGTTGTATTGTATTTACCACGTTCTTAAACATGTGTAACTGAATCTGAATTGGTTGAGGGTGATTTCAAATCCCCTGATATGGTTTTTTTAAGTTGATTGTGTAAGGAATTGTTATCCAATTCTCTAATTGAAGTTGCTTGTATTCTCCCATATTTAATGCTTATGATTGCTTGCTGATTGTATTTGAGTGGCCAACTGAATATAATCTGGTTGTGATTTATTCTAGACTAGAAATCTTGATCTGTAATTGTCTTGAATTTCTAATCATTAGTAGCAAAATTGTGATCAGAGATTACAATTGGAGAATATAACCTAAGTTAAATAATCCGAGCTTGTGTGTTTATTGCTTAGTCAACCTATCTTTCTTATCATAATGCATCCATTGAATTAAACTCAGAGAGCTTGTTCTAGGTTGTTTAATGGATAGAGATTAAATAAAGAGCTTTTTTTATTTAACAACTAAGTAAGGAAAGATTGGGATAACAGAGCTTGTTGTTATCTACGGTTGATAACTTCAATGCTGTAATTAGAATACAATTCTATGTTAATTCACAAATTCATATCTTGTGGCAGAGAAAGAACCCTTAACCAGCTTTCTCCCATTGATTTTTCATTCAATTTACTTTCTGTTTTGTTATTCTTTACTTGCATTTTATTTCATTTAGTAAAGCATTCAACAAAAATCCCCCCCTGTTTAGTTTATTGTTGCTAGAAATAACAAATTCAATTAGAATCAATCCTCGTGGGAACGATATCTTACTTATCACTTTATTACTTGTGCGACTAGTATACTTGCTAGTTTCGAACGCATCAAGTACGAATCCTGTGTTACATCGAATTGTCTTGTTTTTTGTTCAACCAAAAACTGATAACAGTTTCGCGTGATCTGATTATATGTTGACGCAGGCTAGGCCGCTCGTCGTTTTAGAGCCGTCCGTTGTGGAGCAGCAGACGGAGTGGTATGCACGGCTCAATGAAGTAGTTGGCATCCGTAGAGGTGCACATGTGGCTTGGGCAACAGCTACGGATGCTCCTTTACTGGCGGCGGAGAGCATTGAGCCACTTCCTGCTGAGGCGGCTGCAGCTCCACCTCCGGAGGGACCAGCAGCTCCACCTTCGGAGGGACCAGCAGCTCCACCTCCGGAGGGTCCAGCAGCTCCACCTCCGGAGGGCCCATCAGGTCCACATCCAGAGGGTCCAGCAGGACCACCCCCTGAGGGATCGGGACCAGCAGCTCCACCTCCGGAGGGTCCATCAGCACCACCTCCGGAGGGTCTGCCAGCTCCACCTCCGGAGGGTCCATCAGCACCACCTCCGGAGGGTCTGCCAGCTCCACCTCCTGAGGGACCGTCAGCTCCACCTCCTGAGCTCTCATCCGCTTCACCTCCTGCTGGCATCAGTTCCCCTGTTGACCCGGATGTGGTTGCAGCAACAGACACGGACAGTCCTGACATGGACGTAGGGCCTGGCAGTCCACCGCTGGAGCCTTTAAGTCCACTGCCAGAGCCGTTCCATAGTTCCGGAGCTCCAGGAGCATCGACGACGGCGTCGGGTCGGCAGGTAAGAAATGCCAGTCGACATTAATATTCTTGTACGTATACATTTGCTGCTCTGTTGGTTAATGAAGACCCTTGTTACAATTCTCATGCAGGTGCCGCCGGTCCATGACGACTTATAGAGCACAGTTTTGCGTGAACTTGCTCTGTTACGGGCGGAGAACAGGGAAATGCGTGAGGAGATAGCTCGTCTCCGCGAGGCCGTTCTGGACCTCGGTGCGAACTTCGGAAACGATGACACGGTACTTTCCAATATTTACATACTGGATTTTGACCTGTTCCACACACGCTTAAGCTGATGGTTATGTTTGTCTGATTTCAGGATTCAGATGCTGATTCCGACGGAGGTCCGGGTGATGACGGTGATGGTCCGCCGCCCGCGATTCCTGATTCCGTTAACCGGAATGTTCCTGCAGTCGATGCTCCTTCGGCAGCCTTAGTTTCACGCCGGGGTCGCCGCCTCCTACCAGCAAAGCATAAGCGGAGCCCCTTTGTTAGTCCACCAGGTAGGAAGAGGCCGAGGGTTCAGTAGCAGGAGGAAGCCACTGACCAGCAGCAGCCACAGCCCTCGAAGGAAGCCGCAGACCAGCAGCAGCCACAGTCAGAGGCCCCTTTACAGTCCGAGGCGCCTATTGCTCAGTCGGAAGACAATCGATCTCAGTGGCCATCAGCAGATGTAGGAACTGGTCTCATTTTGTGCCCTCCGGTTCCACTTTTCGACCCACGTGCCCCGATAGCAGAAGTTGACATGAAGGGACTCCACGCGTGGCTGGCGGACGACACCAGAACAGATCGCGCTGAGTTGGCAGTCTTCAGCGCAGATCGTAAGTTCTTCACGACGCTGATCAGCCCATCAGAATGGCTTGAAGCTGAGGTACTTTCATATCATCTCTGGCTGTCGAATATTGGTATATACAATTGGATTCCTTATTGATAGCAATTGTTGTTTTCAGCACATAGACAGCTACTTGTGGGTTCTACGGTGCAGAGCTCGCGCCATGACCAGACCTGGTGTACAGAGGTCTGCTTTCCTCGACACCACTTTTTGGGTACGTAAATCGTAGACATCTTACATTAACAATTTGTCACTTGAAATTTATGATTCCTTCAATGCGCTAACTGAACTCATGAACTTGCAGTTAAAATTGAAGTCGTTGTGGGCGCTATACTCGGAAAGATTGGACGACATTACCTGGGCAAATGAGGAGGACATGGTCCAGTATATCCTAGGACAGGTGCCCCTCGCTGGAACACCATGGGTCGACGTTGACAGGGTGAGAACATTTATATTCACTGAATTAGCATGTGCCATCTTATTTAAAATGTTGTGATTCATTTCCATTTCCGTGTTGTCAATTCGTTTTCAGCTCTATCTCCCAGTTCACCTCACCGATGATCATTGGGTGGCAGCAGAGGTGCATTTGAATCGCCGTCAGATTTCCATATACGACTCATCTATTGGGCATACTTCTACGGACATAGTCATGCAGACAGTCCGGTGCCTCGCTGAGCTACTACCCCGTATGGTGTCAATGGAGGTTTACGGTATTCCTGACTATCCCACAACCCCATTTGACATTATGCGAATCGAGGACGTGGAGCAGGTGCCACAGCAGGAGCCTGGGGGAGGGGCATGCGGCGTGTACTGTTTGAAGTACATCGAGTTCCTAGCGGGGGGCGTTCCACTGACCGAGATTAAGGCATTCCAGGACGACGAATGCCGGGAGAGAATGGCATTACATCTTTGGCTCAGCCGCGAAAACCCACAAGAGGCGGCCCCGCCCATCCTGGTGCCCTACGACATCAAGGCGCTGTTGCCTCAACTGGTAGTGCCTGCTGATGTTGCAGCTGCTGATGTTGCAGGCAATACCGCGACTGCTGATGATGTGTCAGGAGATGTTATGACCACTATTGCCCATGACGACGTTGATTCAGCGAAGGTCAAGTAGCAGCCGAGCACGTTGGGACCATGAGATCACCTATTTTTTTTGTATATATTATGTTTAGTTAAACAAAATTGTTTTTTTTTTGTTTTTGGACACTAACACATTATTGTATAGTACATGTTTTTTATAGTAGCACATGGTTACGATGTATAGTTGTACGAAAACTTGTAAATACACAATATTCTATAGTGACATTATTTAATGGACTAATCACACATACCTCCCCTGGGCTTTAGCTTAATTTCATTCATAAACACTGTTTACCATTTTCCATTATACGATACCTCTTACTTTTTTGAAATTAATCATCGAAACCCTTTCCGTCAGTTTTGCCGTTAATTGTATGAAAATAAATGTAATGAATAAGGGAAAAAAAGTAAACCCATCTAATTAGTTCTGCTGGCCAGTCTCACGGGAGCTGCTCACAGAACCCAAGTGCTCTTCGCTGCCTCCCCTGCACTGCGCACGCTGATAGCAAGAGTTCAGTTGAGTTGAGTTGATGCAAAATGAAGTTTAACATAGCAAACCCAACCACTGGTTGCCACAACAAGCTTGAGATCGATGACGATCAGAAGCCCGAGTCTTTTTAGATAGGAGGAGCTCCCAAGAATTTAGTACAGATGCTCTGGGGTCTACAATTCAAGGATATGTTTTTAAGATCATGGGAGGCTGCGACAAGCAAGGATTCCCAATGGAACTGGGAGTTCTGACTCCTGGTCGTGTTCATCTTTTGCTTCAAAGAGGAACCTGTTGACCCAGGTATGGCAACCCAAGAGGGGGGGTGATTTGGGTTTTTATTTATCAAAATGGATTTGTAAAACTTTTCTTGAATAACCAAAATTAGTTTACTCTATCTTTATTAGTTTACTCTTTCTTTAGGAATAAAGGTGAAGAATATGAAATTAGAAGTTATGAAAGATGCAAAGAGAATAACAATAACGAACAATCACAAGTGCAAGTAAATATAAAGAGATAGCGATAGAGAGAGTGCAAACTCAATTTACGTGGTTCGGCAAACCTTGCCTACGTCCACGGGCTCCTAGCTCCAAGCTAGGCTTTCCACTGAGTTGTAAAAATCTTTACAACTTGCTTGATGAACAACAACACCAAGACTTTTTCTTCAACTCTTGACAACACTACACCAAGAGTTCTTCTTGATGAACAACCTCACCGAGGTAACTTTCTTCAACTCTTCATAACACCACACCAAGAGTTCTCTCAAGGATAACTTTTATCCTTTACAAGGAGATCTCACTCTCACCACAGTACAAGAACGAATAAAAAAACAGCAGCCACAAAAGCACAACTCTATTCAAAGAGTAGATAAAGAATATAAAAGTTCTGTAGACTTGATATTTCTCTTGTTTTTTGCTTGCTAGATGCCTCTCTTGCTCTGTTTGAATCCATGGGAGAAGGGCTCCTTTTATAGGCAATTTGATTGAACTTAATCAAGTTAAGACACCAACTCCAAATTTTCTGCCCACCATAAAAAACGTAATCTTGTCTGCCACTTTTTTCAATGTTCTGTTTGAAATTTGAAAATCTGCAACAACCAAGTCATTTGGATATTTGTAGCTCAAGATATGGCCAAAACACCATTCGGCGCTCATGTGAATTGATTTTTCTTCCATATGTCAGTCCACCGACTTGCATGTGTATTATGTCGGCCTTCCGTTTCAAATTTGAATTTCTTCAAAGAATATGAAATGTGATCCATTGAATCATCTTTCCAATGCCACAAGAATCAAGTCATTTGGATATCTCTAGCTCAAGATATGGATAACACATCATTCGGTACTCATATGAGTTGATTTTTCTTCTCTGTGTCAGTCCACCAAATTGCATGTCAATTATGTCGGCCTTCCATTTGAAATTTGAATTTCTTCTAAACATATAAAATGTGCCCCATTAAGTCCTTTTTTCAATGCCACAATAATCAAGTCATTTTTATATTTCTATCTCAAGATATGTCCAAAAGAGTATTCGGTGCTCATGTTAGTTGCTTCCGTTTGTCTTTCAAATTGCATAATAATTTGGACAACCTTACACTTGAAATTTGAATTTCTTTAAAACGTATGAAATGTTATAAATTGAGTAAACTTTCCAAAGGGTCAAGAATCACTTCATTTGGACATCTGTAGAAAAATATATGACCAATTGATTGAACATTGCTCATGTGACGCATTCCTTGAATCAAACCTTGTTCTTCAACTTTTGTGCCTTTAACATGTAGTATTCTCCTTTGGCTTCAACACTACTTTTGTGCCTTAACATGTAGTATTCTCCTTTGGCTTCAACACTTCATTTTAATAAGCCCCATCTTGATTTTGCAATTATTTCAATAATCTTATTCTTGCGCATAAATATAATCTCAATGAATCAATGTGTATTGTTATCATCAAAATTATCATGTAGCCTTAGGGCTAACAATCTCCCCTTGCTTCAGAGGTTATGGAAGGCACAATGGAGAGCGAACGAGGAAATCTGTTCGTGGATGCATTGTTAATCAAGATCTGTCTGTATTGAACTTGGTTATAGTTAAGAAGGATGAGAACGATCTACCTGGGTTGACAGACAGTGGAAACCCAACGATGAGCGGTCCAAAAAGGGCATCCCAAATTAGGAAACTTTTTAGCCTCTCAAAGGAGGATGATGTTCGGAAGTATGTGAACACCTACCACACAACATTCACAACAATATCTGGCAAGAAAGTTAGGGGTACCGTATGATGTCACTTAACGGCAAAACTGACAGAAGGGGTGCCCATGATGAATTTCGAAAAAGTCAGGGCTACCGTATGATGAAATGTAACAAACAGTGTTTCCGAATGAAATTAAGTCAAAACCTTGGGGGGGGGGGGGTCTTTGTGATAGTACATACATGTTTCTCGTGTTTTCTGGTCCAACAACCATTGTATACAATGAGTATGTGTAAACTTTCCATTTCCTGCATGATTGAGACATATCATATCATATAAGTTCCGTGGACAAAAAATAATTACGAAATTGCTTGCAAAAGCCCAAAAAATAAGTGTTCTGCCAAAACGCTCGACGACACTCGACACATTCACTCGACACTCGACGCACTTCCTCGAAAGCTCGACGAAATAGTGTCACGACTCTCGAAACACTCGACATGCATGGTTCGAGACATCTACAGGTCTGTTCCCTTCGTCCGACACTCGACTCTCTACACTCGACACACGAACTCTCGACAATCCACAAGACCCTCGACGGAACTCGAACTCGCGACACTCGAACCTAGAATTGACGCAATGTCGAGACACTCGAAACAACCATCGGACTTGTCGAGATTCGGTCTCGACAGAACTTCTCGACACTCGACTACACTCGACGACACTCGAAGACACTCAAACACAGTCGTCTTCTTCGACCTTCGACTGCGAAAACCCATTTTTGCACACCGACAGCCAATTTCCAGCATTTTTTTACACAGACGGCACTATCTCTACCCTTAGTTCATATACATAAGCCATTTTTAAGGTATATAATTCGAGCTGTTACTGGTTTCCGTTGTTCTGTGTCTTGCTTTACTGTCTTTCTTAAAATTTGTCCGAAGGATATGAAATAACGAAGGTTTTGGGAATTTATTTTAGGATAGGGGTGTTTTTGTCTTTTAGACACAAAAGTGTCTATGGGATGAAAATATTTCAGAACATGTCCATTTTTCAAACAAGCCCCCTAAATTTGTCCATTTTTTCAATTTTCCCTAAATGTAATAATGCAAAAGCTGGGACCAAAGTAAGTGCTTACCTAAGGGGGTACAATGAAATATCCCCTTTTTGAATGATAACTTTGATTTAATGTTTTTGTACAAATAGTTTTCCAAAACTTATCTATATAAATCAAGGGTAAACAAATAAAAAAAAAAATTTAATGTTCAAGTTGATACCTTTTTTTTTTTTTAAAAGACTTGTGAAAAATCGAAAAGAAATATATCATCGTGTCATTGAAATTAATTTCTAAAATGTCCTAAGTACTATTAAGTTATTTAAAAAATCAACTCCTTAACTTTGGGGGGTCAGGTAATTCTCCTCCTTTGTGAACACTGGGTGTTTTTCATTATATTTTTCGTTCCAACTCTGATGGGCTCTTATGGTAGACATTAGTATTAGCCCCAACTAAATCATGTAAAGCTTTATTGGGTGTGGATAATGGTTTTGGCTAGTCATTTCTCAATACAGTAGTAATTAACTCTCAGGGTTAAGTTATCTAATTGGGTGAGCTATTTCTAGCTAAAACCTAAATTGTAACATAAAATATCATCACAAATACAACAATGCAATATTGTAAAGTGAGAATCAAATGTGAATAAAAAACCACATGCAATCATTCAATATTCACGAGAGAGAAGCAACTATGTATAAAGACAAAAAAATAAGAAAATTAATAATGTAGTGTTTTAGAAAGAGAGAGGAGGAGAAAACAAATATAGGATTTTCACGTTGTTCAACCAAATTCTTGCCTATGCCCATGCCTTTAAGCATGCAGCTTGAGGATTCCACTAACTAAGCCCTAAAACTCGAAGACTTAAACTTTTAAAACTTAAAATTGCCTTTTCTTTGTGTTAATCAAAACACTTAGCAGGGTACGACACCACACTGCCAATTGACTTCCTTTAGTATCAACTAAACAACTCAGCCAAGGTGCAAAAACCATACCTTTATAAGATTCACAACCCTCAAAATTTGTAATGAATGGGTTACAAACAGACAATACGGAGCTCAATGATGAATTTCTAATAGCTTTGTTTGAATTGATGATCAAGGAAGGTGAGCAAATGAGTTTGAAGCTTTGTATTTAAAGCCAAAGTAAAAGTATATTTGTTTATGATCGTTGGAGTGCATTTAAAAAAGTTGCGAAAGATCCTTGTCGATTAGGCAAATTACGAGGTCAACTTGCCCACTCGCCAATTAGGGAGTATTTTAAAAATCCCTTATATTTGGGTTGAGTTTTATTTATCTCAGTTGACCTAACATTGGCAAAGTTTTTCGTCATTTTGGAGTTAGAATGGGTTGATCTAGCTACCGTAATTAACCTAGTTGAATATCATATTACTAGTTCTAAATGATGATTCATAATCAATTGAAAAAACATTGTTGGAGTGGAATCTTTTCAAAAGTTAGATAGAATGTTGGTTAACATTTTCTTGTCATTTTGGATTAATTGATAAGATCCTTGGTTGACCTAACTTTCTGCAAAGACTAGGTTCGCTCCAAATTTGCTTGCTAACCTAGTTTCATAGAAGTTAAATATCAAATGTAATTTAAATAAGATTAGTAATCATTGTTTGAAGTCTATGATTGCAGTTAAGATCATTATAAATTCAAGGTACTCAATCCTAGACATCTAAGGTAATATTAAGCCAATTGTCATTTTCATCAATTTAACTAAGTTTAAATCTTACGGTAGGTTGAGCTTCGAGTTCTTCTTGCTTTTGACTTGAAGTGACGTCTTCAATTCTTTGATGTGAAGTCTTAGAAGTCTATAGCCAATATAATCTTGGCTTATCTTTAACAAATTCTTTGGCTAAATTACACACTTAATTAGCACAAGATTAGAACATGTAAAGGGAAAATATCACACTATGAAAAGACAAATAGTATTTGTTGAGCCATCGTGAAAGCCACATACTTACACCAATTAAATGGCCTAGATCTTCCACATGTGTGAAAGAGACCATGAAAGGTGCACTTTGAGATTGACAAAGTCATGATATTGACTCTTTGAGAAACCCTAGACAACCACTAACAGAGAATGGGGGAGAGAGAAAGGAATTTGGGGGGAAATTGGGGGAGAAACCTTAGGCAGACAAAAACTGTTCAATGTTCACTATTCATAGTTACTGTTTATCAATACTACTCATTGTTCACAGTTCATGGCAATTGTTCACAAATACTGTTTATTATATATTATTCATAGTGACTATTTATGGATACTATTTAACGTCATTATTCATGCATCTATTTACCATGATTGTTCATTATTTAATGTTTACGGCTCACAACCGCTCTTACTTATTTGCTACTATTTATGATATTCTTTTCTATTTAAATGCTCTCTCTTTACGCTTTGTTATTGAATCATCACCCCCGTGGCTGATTTGAGTGTAAAAGGGCACACACTAGGGGGGCACGCATGCTCTGACATATCTGGATGGTCTTGTAGCTTGGAGCTCATGAGCTCCACCGAAGGCATCTAGCATGTGCTGTAGGTCGGGAAGACATTGCATACTAAGGAAGAGCATGTGGACGATGAGAAGCACTCTTTGAAATTGGCTTCCGTGGAAGATGGTCTATTCCTGATCACGACAACCCTCTCTTGAGCACATTGATTCTCAGGTCAAGAAGTGGACTACTGGGCTTCAAGAGGAATTGTGGTATTGTTCTCATACTTGATATGTGGATCAATCTCGATCCAAATGTCTTTTGATTTTGGTCCATTTTTTGGCATTAATAGAACTTCATCAATTGTTTATTATCATCCAAATTATTTTCATAAAGGTTTTAAACTCTGCATCTTCAGCCTCCCATGAATTCTTGCTTTGCTTCAATTTCTTCCTCATTATTTTCTTGAATCTACTACTGTATCAATTGAAGTTAAAGTTGTTGTAAGGCTTCTTGTTGCTCTGTTGAATTAAGATTTTCGTATGCTATTAAGGAGTCCCATTCTTCAAGAAGTATCTCTGGATTAATCTTTCATTATTTGTCTCTGAGTGAAAGTACCAAACTGTTACATGTAAAAATTTGCCCTTTGCTTATTGATTCTTTCTTCTCTTCTTTAGTTTGAGATCTACCTTGTTTCTTGTTATTTTGGTCTTATGCCTTTTGTTTTGTGCTTTATCTAAACTAGGAGTGCTGGCTTGGGAGGTTTTTGGGAGCCCTCTCCAATTTCATATTCTTATATGCTATCTTATATAGGCTTTGCATTTTGTTTCCCCCTTTACCAAGTGTTATTTACATGTATGAATTCTCTTTTCTACTTGACATCTAGCTAATTGGTGTCACTCATATAAGCAAATTATTTAAACAATCAATTAATTACTCATAATATAAAATACTTATCCTTTATATTGGGTAGCTAGTGATATTAAAGGCCCTTAAACTTCCAACTGAAAAATTCCACATCTTTACAAGGTTGGATGGATTAAAAAAGGCACTAAAAATAAAATTTTATAGGTGTCTTAGCTGCCATTTTCTAATGGGAAACACAATTATGATGAGATTAATTGTGATACGGTTAGGATGGATGCTTACCATGTCTTGTTGGGAAGGCCATGGGAAATCAATAGAGGCGTTATTCATAAGGGTCATGTGAATAATTACATATTTATGTGGAGAGGTAGAAATATTGCTAATCTTTGACTTTTCCAACCATTGTAACTGCTTCAGTTCCAAAGGCTGAAAAGGAAGTATTACTTACTATTAATGGCGATTAATTTTTGCATGAACTTAAGTTTATGATGGTTGTAGTGTTAAAAGAACAAGCTTGAATTCCACCAACTATACCTATTAAGGCCCAATTTTTGTTGGAAGATTTTATGGATGTTGTCCTTGATGAAGTACTAATAAATTGCATCAATTTGTGAAATCTAGCACCACATAAACTTCCTACTAGGTACAAGTCTCCAAAAAATCTCCCTTAGTACCAACTTAGTCCATGGGAACATGATATAATAAAGAGAATTATTGATGATTTGTTGTAAAAGAAACTTATTTGAGCTAGCTTAAGTCCATGTGCCATGCCAGTTTTTTTTTTTTGTGGTGCCAAAAAAAAAAAGATAGCTCCTAAAGGATGTGCATTGACAGTCGCACTACTAATAAAATTATATCAAGTTTCATTTCCCTATTCCTCACCTTGATGATCTATTCGACGAAATGGATGCAAACTTGATTTAAGATTAGGTTACCATCAAATTCGCATCCAAGGGGTGATGAATAGAGAATAACCTTTAAAACTAGTGAAACCTTATATGGTTCAAAGAAGTAAATATATAACTTGGCTATTGCATTCTTTTTCTCTCACTTTGCATAGTATTCTTCATTTTTTAGAGTCAAATACTCATTAGAACGTGAATGTATACTTGCTTTAAGGACCTGCTTATGACATTGAGCTTGTTGTAGAGTGTCAAGAATTTCTCTCCACTCTACTAACCCTGACCATCACATGGTCAACATAGCTATCTCCATCTCATGGTCTACATAGCTATCACCATCTTATGGTCTTCATATCCAGTTAAAATCTCATTCATCATAACCTTTATTTGGAGCATATGGTCATTAAGTGTAAAATAATTCAATTTATTTTATGTAAAAATGAAAATATACCATTTATCAATAACTATACAAACTTTTGAATATTGCTATATGATGCGTGGGATGGAAAATGCAGATGTAGTTATCCAAAATAATCTGCAATATATTTTCTGGTGCTTTAATCAAATAATTGCCACTTTTCTTAGGAAAATGTAATAATTCTATTTGATTAAATTAGAACTCTTTGTAATTATTATTATTATTTCCAAAATAACTCGTATTTCAATAATGATAACCATTATACTTTAGACCTTAATTAATGAAATCATTCTTTTACGAAATATGTTTTCAAAAATTAAGTTGAGTGTATGACCATTGTTTCAATTCATTTCAAGTTGCATTAATGTGAAATTTCCTTAGGAAAAAACACTTAATGATTTGCTTAGATCAATTTTATCCAACAAGAGATTTAGTCTTAGAAAACAACTATCATAAATCCTCCTTTAGGGACCAAGACCCTAAGACAAGCAAAGTTGAGGCTTATAAATAACCTATTCATATAGACCAATAATGGAGATATTAAGTTTAAATTAATTAAACATTCTCCCACTTAAACATTTAAAAAGTCGAACATTTTGATTCAAAATGTGATACATATAACTCTTCTCAAGCTATTTGAAAAAACTTTTATATCCACATTTTAACTATCTTAATTAATTTCATTAATTAAGATTATGATTATATTTTTTTTGTCGAACTCTTTGATAAATATATAAATCATCTTGTTTAATTACTTTAATTAATCTAATTAATTTAAGTATTTTAATTTATATATCCTATTAATCAAACACTTTAATTAATTATAAATAAATTCATGCATGAATGCATGGACATCTTATATTGCATTGACGTAACATTCCTATTTCTCTATATAGTATGTGACATGTAATTATTTTATTTAACAATTAAACAAAATAATCATACTTTCATAAAGTATACATGTGATAAAATACTTGGCCTTTTTCTCTAAAAATATTACAATAATATTTGTATAGAGTTCTTGTACATTTTTGGCATCTCTCTTATACTTGAATATGTCTATTAGTTCCAAGAAAATTTTCAAAATTCATAAAATTGAAAATTTATAGTGTATAGTGAACTATTTTAAGTTGTCCAGAAACTTTGAAATTTTTTACAAACAATCCTACCATCTGAAATGTTTTCAGATTTGTAGTTTCAGCCCTACAGATTGCAACTTTAAATTTATTGCTATACCACTCCGATTTTGTCTCTATCTTGGGCTATAAATCACCAAAATAGCATGGACAAGATGGAAGACCATCGAATAAATTAATTGCACTCATATGGGCCCTAGTTCAAAATAAATCGTGCTTGGAAAGTGAAGCAAGTTGGAACAAACCTAGAATTAGGCTTGTGTGAATCGATGAAGCCCAACACCATGGATATGTTTACTGCCTAACAACTATTAGGTGTCTTAAATTAGCCAATTGGGCAATGCTTTAGTGATAAACCATCAAGCTAGGCCCATATACCAGCACCTGATAGCCCAATAGGCTGAAAACACCAAAAATCCTTGCACTTTGGACTTAGGCTTACCACGCTAGGGTTGGTAATGGCGGAAGGCGAGTCTGAGGCAACATGTGCCTAGCCTTGCCCTATTCAATTATTTTTTACCCTACTTGGTCCTATTGCCCTTGAAAAGGGCGCGAGGGGTGTGGGTGGGGGTGGGGGGTGTGGGTGGGGGGTGGTGTATCCTACCTGGACTTGCCCCATGACATTTACTATTTCGTTTCCCATTCTCGTATCATATACAACTATAACCACTTTTTAACAGTCATAAGAATAATATATCTATTCAAACTAAAATCGTACACATGCACAACAACCAAAGTAATAACTAAAAACCATCATTCTATTAAAAATATAAGATTACCAAGTAAACAATAATTCAATAAATAGTACCAAGTTACCAACAAACAAAATCAACAAATACGTGGCTACAACAATAACAAACAATCTAAGTAAACATACTTACAACAATACTAATATCAACATAGTCATAAGTAAACAATAAATAATGCCAACATCTCTAATAAAACCAAACCAACCAGTTGATAGCACACAAGGTCAACTTCCTTCATTTAACACTCTAATGAAACATCCTCACAAAGATGTCACTGAACTCCCTCCTTCACCATCTTGTGTTTCCTCTCTAGCCATCTCTTCTTTAGAAATTATGCCTAGAAACATAATAACCAAATTAATAAATAAATAAGAAAATTAAAAAAAAAATCAATAAAATATACTTATATATTAGAACTTATACCTCGTATTTGTAGCCATAACTAATTCTCAATGCACATTAATGCCTTCAATGATTCAGGAAGAAGTCTACTATAGTGTGGACTCAAAACTTTGCCACGAGTACTAAAAGCGGACTCAAATGGAACTGTGGACACTGGCATAGCAAAAATATCCCTAGCAATAGTCGACAATATAGGAAACTTACTTTTATTCATCTTCCACCAAAGCAAAATATCGAATTGGACCACTCACCATATAATCCTCCAAATAAATATCTAGCTCAGAACTTCTTTCGCAATCCTATATTAGTACTTTCTTTAAATTTGTCCTATTCAATATCAAACTCACTTAATGCACCATCTTCTATAACACCTCCTGTATATGGTAAATTTGCAACAAATTCCCGTTGCTTATTACCCAAACCTAATCTACATTGATAATCTATCACCAACTCTTCACAAAGAGTACGTACTCCCTTAATATGTTTAAAAGCACCATCTCCATAAATCTTCTTGTATATAAACTCCATCATTACCATTTTACACCTAGGATCCACAACCACAGCCATAGCTAACACTCAATGGATAACATTCCAATATTTTTCAAACTTTTCTATCATTGCACTAGCCATTTCCCAAATCTTTTTAGAAGGAGATGTAAGTCAAGAGCTCAAAAATAATCTTAACTCACCAATTTTTGAAAAAAAAAACTTGTTTGCTGTGGGATAATTTGTCCTATAAAATATTTCAGTTAACCTATAAAACTTTACCAAATGATCACACACAAGTTTTGTTGTTGACCACTCTTGTTCCTTAGGCAAATCTGTATATTGACTATCACACTCTTTCAAACATACAAATGCATCTTTTAGGCCAAAGTTGTACTCAACATTTTATAAGTAGAGTTCCACTTAGTTTTGCAATCAAGAGACAATGTTTTATTAAATGTCACTTTCAAGTGACCCACCGTCTCCTCAAACTTTTCAATTCTCTTAGGTATAGATGTCCAAAAAGCAATACTATCCATAACCTTCTCAATGCCTTTTTCTAATCACTTCTAACACATCTTTAACTATTAGGTTTAATATATGAGCAGAACACCGAATGTGAAAAAGTTTCTAATGTAATATCATTTGCCTATCACCCAATTTATCAAGTACTTGTTTTATCATGGCATCATTCGTAGAACAATTATCTAAATTTAAGGAGATAATTTCCTTTCCAAGTTCCAATCATACAAGCAATCAACCAATACATTTCTAAGACATTCCGTCGTATGCGGGGCTGGCACATATAGAAACCTAGCAATCATAAACATAAAATTATGAGAAACTATATTTAATATAAATAAATAAAACTTTAAACATACCTCAAAATCTGCTTACGGAGTTTCCATGAATTGTCCATGAAATGAGCCGTTATAACCATAGATCCTTTCTTTTGGTTGCTAGAAGTCCATTTCATATCAGTTGTTATCGCTACTCTACCTTGTATGTTTTCCAATAATTCTGTTGTCTTCTCTTTCTCACTTTCAAACAACTTGAATATTTCATTCTTCAATGTGTTTCTACTCATGTTATCAAACAAAGGTTGGGCATAATTCATAATTTCCCTGAAGCCCTCATACTCAACAAAACACAATGGAACGTTCATGCAAAACAACCATTTTTGCAACTATAGCCCTAAAAACATCTTTAACAAAATCATCTTTATCATGGTATACCAAGTGTATAAGAGTTTCATCACTTTATTTTTGGAATTTAAAAATACTTTATTCCATGCTTAGTTGGTTAGCTCGATGTCATTTTTTCAAATGCTTATTCAAATGGGAGGTGCCATTTGAAGCCCTAGCAACTAATTTTGTCCCATAATGGTTACAACATGCTTTTGGTACTCCATCAACAACAAACTTTTGTAAAATATTACCAAACTTGTGATATGGTCTTAGACTTTTTACTAGATTGAGACAATTCATCATTTTCTTCTTCTAGCCCTCTCTTACTAGTAGATGTAGCAACATCTTCAGAATCTTTATCAAGGTTTAAATCACCATTTGGATTTAGGGTATTTGACATCTCTACTTCTTGTTGTACAGACATTGTTTACCTAAAAAAAAATCACAATATATGCAAAATTAATATAGAATTAAAGAAGAAAAACTACAAGGTTCAAGATTAAATAAAGTATAGCTTAATTAATTAGTAAGAAGAAGACTATACACATACGCATACACACACACAGATATACATATATATATATATATATATATATATATATATATATAACTTTATTAAACTATACATAAAATATAATAATAAAATTAATTACAAACAAATAAGATAATATTAAACTATACATATAATATCATTTTTGTGTGTAAGCAATAAACAAACAAACAAACACATAATATACATGTATATATACTAATAATTAAAAACAAACTTAGATGTTTAATAATCATAAATTTGTATGAGAAAATCAATAAAATAAAATTATGTTCTATATTGACGTAATTAACTACAGATAAATGAATTAGTCTTCTTGAAAATTATTGAAATAAATTAATCAAATTCACTTTCTTGTAGAAGGACACTGTAGAATAATGGGCCAAAAAAGATAGGATTAAAGAAAGAAAAGAAAAGAAAAAAGTAACTAACTGTTGTTGCATGTAATATTAATTTGTTGAGTTTGCTTTACGTTTAAGAACCAATGATTATCAAATATAAGATAAAATTCTAGACTCCATTCATTTAACTTTATTAATATTCCTTTTATGAATTTTGAATACATTAATATATAGTAAAAGACATTCTTGGACTCTTAAATTATACTCTATGGTCTTGTCCACTTGTCTTTCTTTTTTCTTTTTTCTTTTTAAATTAATTAGGACCAATCCCCTCCACTTTTCCATTTGTTTAATTTAATTAAAGCAAGTAGTTGAATCAATTTGTTTCTTTCAAGTTCTAACTATTTTTTATTTTTTTTTCAAATGCATAGTCTAGTGATAGAACAATAGTTATCTCTAAATGAATAATTAATATTTTCATTTATCAATATTCACACAGTCACTTTATTAAGTATGAAAACTTATCAAGACACAAAATAGATTGTAATTATTAAGTTGTAAGCCTAAATTGTAGATCCTGGAAACAATTAAAAAAAATCCAAAATCCTATTGACGGGTTGCATAGAAGAGGCCTGTAAGCCTAACTTGTAGGTTTTGGAAACAATTAAAGTAACATTTCAAAAAAAAAAAGTCTATTTACTAGAAAGAAACCTGGTCAAATAAGATCTCTTGATCACCAAAACTACTCGTGAGTTTTCAGAGCATTATCAAAAGCCTGGACTGTATCCAACAAATAAAAATACTAGGAACATGAAGTGGATAGAAATCAAGGGCCAAAAGTTCCCTCCTAAACTACTTCATATTTCTCACAAAAAGGATGGAGATAAACGGATTGAAATGCGAAACCATAAGAGATTAAGCTCAAAGGCATAGAATTATTATCTCTTTCCTCTCCATTTACACTCCAAATAAAAATAAAATAAAGTAAAACAATATTATGATAATCAATTTTGCAAAATCTACAAGCCCATAACAAGTTCGCATGATTCATCAAATAATACAAGAATTTTAGTCTTATATAACCCGTCAAGAAAGTGATACATAAACATAGACTTTAACCCGTCAAGACAATAATAAAATAGTAAAAAAAAAAAAGAGCCTACCCAAATCATAAATACCAGTTTTATCATCTTCTTAAAATTAAACTAAAAATAGAGCAAATAATTGGCATTTAAGAAATCCAATAACACAAAAAAACTTACAGCTTTTTAGGGTTGACATTTGAGATTTGAAATTGCTCAAAGAAAGCAATGAAGGAGAAGACCAAGCACTTCAGTAACCAGAAGAAGGAGAGAGAAAGAAAGGAGGGTGCAATCTCAGCAACCAGGACTTACATAAGTTGGCTGCGAAAGAGGAGGCTGCAGTTGTGGAGGCAAGGTGGCCGCGAGTGAGGATGGCTTGACGTGTGGCAATGGTAGAGTAGATCGACTCAAGCAAGCGTTGATGGTGGTGGAGATGGTGGACTAACGATGAGTTACAGATTTTAGGTTTAGTCGTTTAGGAGATTAGATAGCATTTTTATTTATATATTTTAGTGAATTTCAAGGATATCCCTATCTATTAAAACTTATCAAAATCACCCCTATAAATGATATAAGTTCACATATTTTATATTTTTTTATATACACCCTTACACTGGACGGGACAAAGCGGGTCAAACAGAGCTAGGGGCTGCACCCAACCGCGAACCCAATAGCATGCTTCAAAATCTAGACCCACCCCTAAACTCAAAAAAGACAGGACAAGATCGACCCTAAAGCACAGGGCCACAGCGGGGCCTTTGCCTCGGTAGGTTATTTTGTCATTCCTACAATATGCTTGGGTTAATTTGATTTGGGTTAGGGCAGTCACAAAACCCTTTTGGCCCATCAAAAACACAAACCCTAAAACTTTTCTAGGGTTGCTCGCCACCTCCAAGGCAACCCCCATGTGCCCAAATGCAAAGCCTTAGGGTTTTGGCTCTAGGCTTGTGTTTTGTGAGTTTTAGACCCATGACCCATAAGGCTCACTACAAGAAAAATGCTCATATTTGGCGGTTTTTGGCCGCCAAATAAGCATATATTTAGCGGTCTTGAAAGCGCCATCAATGGCACCATCAAATATAGTCAATTTGGCGGTCGGTCAACCTGCCAAATATGCACCTGACTATATTTGACGGTTTTTGGCCGTCAAGTATAAATAGTTTTAAAAATAAAAAAATATATATACTTGACAGTTTTTAGCCGCCAAGTATTTTAAAAAAATTATATATATATATATATAATAAGTATTTTAAAAAAATTAATAAATTCATAATCTGTATCATTTGTGGCTGGGATTGCTTGGTTTTCCCATTTCCTCCAACTATAAATCTACAATATGCAGTGAGAAACAGTAAAATACTTTACACAAATTCTAGGAGGCATTAAATGTGGAGTATAAATAAATTCAGTATAAACATTGAATACTTTTTTCTATCAAGATGGCGTTAGGGGATGTAATGCGAAGCCTGGAAGCAACAACTTGTAAAGCTTTGATTTCTGAGGACTCCAGTGAATCTGACATGGAAGCACCTTTCTGAAGCAATTCACTCACAACCTTCCCAGCCTCTTCTTCAGAAGAATCCAGTATAAAAGTTGTAGCTATAAGATCATCAATAATTCGAGAGATCTGCAATTGATATGCAAAAGAAATATAAAATTGTTGGTGAGATGACCTCAAACAGATTATGTCAAAACTTGTTCTTGAGCAACAATACACCAATAATAAAGAAGATTGCTGCAGAATGCAGCAAAAAATAAGCAGGATTCATGTTGTTTTCCCCAAACCTTATAGTTAACAACTAAATTGAAACCAGGCAAATTGAAAAATGCAATAATCAGGAACTGACTAAAGCATGTCAATTGGGCAAAGAGGTCAGAAACTCAGAATCCTCTGGGAGGGTTTCAAGTATTTTAGGTTCAAAAAATCACCATTCCGCTAGCATGTACAATATTTACTATTCCAAAACCTAGTAAAGAAAACAATATTTATTAGAAACAAACAGTAAGCAACATATTCAGTACAAGAATATTGATCATATTTGGCGGTCTTTGACCATCAAATATGTATATATTTGACGGTCTTAAAAGCGTCACCAATGGCACCGCCAAATATAGTCAAACTGACTATATTTGGCGGTCGGTCAAAGTGCCAAATATGTATCTGACTATACTTGGCGTTTTTTGGCCGCCAAATATAGTAGGTTTAAAAGTTAAAAAAAAATATACTTGGCAATTTTTAAAAAGCCAAGTATTTTAAAAAAATTAATATATATATATATAGGGGGCAAATCGAGATCTCAGGTTTCAACCAAATGATGCAAACACAGAACTTCTAGTAAAAATTCCCTTAAAATGAGGAAAATCATCCTCTTAACTACAATATCATCCAATATCAACATTTAATAAAATCGTAGAAATTCAGAAAGCTATAGGCTTCTAATCCATAATCTTTCAGTCCATCTGCATGATCATCTATTAGTGCCCGTATGGCCTTAGTTATCTACACCAAAGAGCTTATCTGCAAGAAAAATAAGAAATTTAATACGGAAATGGACAACGAGGGAAACTAGTGGTAAGGTAATAGAAAGAACTTCCACTTACCTTTGTTAAATAAATGGGTACATCATGAGATTTAGCAGCAGCTTGAATGTAGGAATTCTTCTTGAGCTTGGATTGCAAGGCAAGTAGTGCATCGGCTTCACTGATATTATCAGTTAACTGAACAGCACCATCCATTTTCAGTTGTTTAATTCCTTGTATCACACTTGCCTCCAAGATCTACACTAACTGCTCATTCTATAAGTTTTACTCCCAATAGTTTCTCTTACATTACTACTTAAAAGTGCCAACAGTTAACTGAGCAACAGATAAGAAGAACATATAAGATGACAGCTTTATACAAACAAAGGGCTTTGACCTGTAGACATAGTTTATGGATAAATACAAAAACAAATGAAATTTTCTCACTTTATTCCTTTGAAATTATTACTTCCCCCTATTACCAGTACCCACATCATGGAAGACAACACTTTTCTGTCATCTGCAATCTACTTGCAAAAATCTTAATAGATTCATCACAATCATTTTAATGCTTCTCATCGGTGCTAAAACCACGCTTAACTATAGAAGTTATTCACCCAGCTCTTACTTCCTCATGCTTAACAGCTAAACCCACCTCTATAAACTTCCCTCTCAACATGAAACCTTCATAGCGTTTTCCTAGCAATGTTCTAACAGAAATCTCTGCCTCTTTAGCAACAGAAAAACTTATCATGATGTTTGCAAGAAGAACTAGGTTTGATTAAAAGAAATAATGAATTTTGAGAGGAACCTTTAGGAAACAAGCTGGCTATATGGAGTCTTCATAGGTCAATTGCTAATAAAGATGTTGGAAATATAGCATGTGCATATAAAGGAATTCCCAATAGTTCTTCTTGAATTCCATAGCGATTAAAATTTACATCAAAAATTAGAAGTGACAATATGCCTATATGGATAATTATACCACAGTGATTATTTTACTTGGACCAGATGTCTTTGCCACATAAAACCTCAGAAGTTTCTCTATGTATAGCTAAAACGAGTCTACCAACTAACTTAGTTATGCTAATTTAGCCATACTTTGGATGAGGAAGACACAAAAGAAGACAACAGTTTTTCTGTCATTAACATTCAATACGTGAACAGTTCATCCAATAAAACCCAAATAAAAACATGTTTTAGCACTTAAGAATATAACTCTACATAACCTTTCCAGATAACATCAAAGACAAAATATATGAAACAACCAATAGAATTAACTCCTTAACACCATTAATTACCATTCAAAACTATAAGGTCATGATGTCATACCCCATAGACTTACAGCCAAAGTGGCAATCCATCTTCCCAAGAATCATCTCCAATGTTTTGATGAAATTCAGATGCAAACTCATTATGGCCAGTAATTTCCTTTGTCATCTCTAGGTCATCTTGATCTAACATCTTATCTTTCTGGTCTGAGGAAGTGTCACTGAATATTTCTTGTTGCACGGTCTCTTTTGATCCATCAGAGTTCATTCTGCGAATTTCAACATTTGGGAGACGACCTTTTCCACAAAGCAAAAAAAAAAAAAAAGACAGAATTATCACCATTGTCCCAAACAATTAAACGGAAATGAATATAAAATAAAATAGTAAGCATTTTGTTCTTAAATAAGATGAATATATACCTGAGAGAATAGCATCCACTGTTACTTCAAGGCTACGATGAACTCACAACTCAGTCTTTGAAATTATCTCCACAGCACAACTAAATGTTGAAGGCACTCTCCTTTCCAGCACTGTTTTCTGGCCACCTCTTCTGTTTGCTTCTTCATCCCCCAGTGTTACACTGAATATTTTTAGCAGTAACATAATTGACTAGAACGGTCATCATTGTCTTAAAGCTTATACACAAGCATAAAGAAATAAGACTAGTAAATAGGATTCTCACTGAGCTGATATAATGCTCATTAACAAGTACTTATCCTCTCCACATTCTCGCTTGTCATGGCTTATTTTATTGTGAGATTGCCAAAATCGAAGCCACATATTATCTATGCATTAATGCCCATGCCAAAGTCCTTAATAGATTTATCAGACTGAAAAATGAAGCTTAGAGCCTATGCATCTAAATTCATAACTAATAATAATTAACAACCTATATTCCTCCAACTTGCATCTCCAATGAAGGATTCATTATCAAATTCTCTATTGTTACTCCATGAGCGGTGGCAACTAGTTGAATTCCACGTTGTGCAATCGTGCTTGCTGCCATTGCTTCAAGTTTTGTGCCAAGTTTTTTGCAAAATTCGTGGATTCACAGTGGTTAGCTCTGAAGTGTACTTTGCATGTTCTTTGTGCTTCAGGTGTATATATGAAGCTGAAATTAGCACATTTTTTGTATTCTCACTGCATGAGAAAAGATAAAATAAAATAAAAACAGTACAAGTTAATATTTATTGTAAATCTGCAGATATCTAATTAATTACTAGTTAATTATTATAGACTTTAAATGATTTCAAATAATTTGTCTTCATTTTAAATGTTTTATTTTTTAAGGGGAAAATGTCTCACCTACAGTGAGCTATAATTGCTTTCAATTCTTCATAGTCCCTGTCATCTCCTTCATATCCTTCAATAGGGCCCCATGGCTTGTTTTGCTGATCAGGTGGTCTTTATATGATTTTTCCATCAATGTATTTACAACCTGGTAAATACACACAACATTAGTTACACGTCCAACACAACCAAAGCTTAAATTAACCAAATCATATATATGTTAGCCAACCAAAAATAAAAAAGCAAGTTAAATTAGCTAATGAGAAGTAATATTTTAAGCGGGTCTATTATAGTGAACCAGCCATAAATCAAAGATATCTAGTAGCAGCAAAAGGAGCATCTATTATGGTGAACCAGCCATAAATCAAGCTCTAAAATGCATATTTAATTCTAAGCATGACTATTGTCTTGCATGTTCCATTCTTTGAATTAAACTAATGCAGTCTTGGATGTTCAACGATATGGCTTAGAACCAAAAAATAATAATAAAGTACATTGGAGGGAAAAAATATACATCAAATATTCATTGTTGCTCACTTTTGATATTTTTCACCCCAAAGGTTTGCCATATTTGAAGAACCTCTAGGTAATTAAGTTAGGATTAGAGCTGAATCATTACAATACAACAAAGTACGCTCATGGAGAGCAAGAAACAGTTGTTAGCCCTTTTTACTTCTATAATTAAAAACCTAAAGTCATTACTTAGTTCTAGCTCTATAACTAGAAAGTTTGTGTCTACAACTAGGCAAGAGTAGAAAAGGAATATAGAAACAGACTGAAAGGAAAAAGGAAAATGAGAGGGAAAACTTAAGGAATCTTTATTCTCTATAATTCAAATTACATTGCTCTTTGGTGTATTACCTATTACAACAAGGCTGCCCATTAATCAATAAATTCATTGTTTAAAGAGGATAATTAACTGCAGTCAAATGTTGGACCAGTAGAAGTTACTGTCGTAGTCATGAATAAGACGAAGTCATCATTACCTGTCCATATACAAGTTCATTTAAATCGCTTAGTGATGGGGTCCTCTCAAGCAACCGTGCCTGTATCCTGAGAAACCTGAAGCATGGATATAAGCAGGGCCTCTATTTCACATGTTTAAATTTCTCAAAAAATTAGAATCATCAGAAAGGAGAAATTAATTTAAGTTTTACTCGTGTGATTGCTGGTCACTCTGGACAGGTACCCGTTTCAAGAAGCTTTACGACAACATTTTTCAGATATGTCATGCCAACCCCTTCTCTCTTCTTTGTTCTTTCCATGTTGCGAAGCTCTTCCTTCAACAAGGCTTCCTACATTTTATACAAATTTAACATGAGTGCCACCAGATAAGAGGAAATGACAACCAAAGATAAGGTTCAGAAGTAGACCATCTCTTATCCCTATCTTTTTTTCTATATAAGTAATTAAGAGTATGGTTCACTCGGTTTGATCTTGAGAGAAGAACAAGTTTTAACCCCCTTACAAGACAAATACCACCATAGGACTGACTGAAGCTCACTTTTTATCAGATTTCCACTCATCAAAGTCTTTCATGGCATATGGCCAAAAAATCTTATGCAACTCATTCATCTTGTCCTCAACTGGCATAACTCAGATTTTTCACTAAGCCAGCAATTTTCTATACAATTCTTCTTCTATCAACTGCACAGATGACTCATTCACAAATTCAGACTTTTTCATACCTGCTGGCTGTGGAGACAATTTTCACGCTCAAGCTCCTCAATTTCCTCCTGAAAGAAAGAAACCATTAGAAAACGAACTAAAAAGGGTAATGGAGATACAGATTGGTTGATGTCTACTTGAAGTGCCAAAATATGCCATTGCGATTGAGCTAGCTCTTCCTCTCTCTGACTTGTTGCCTTGCTAATAGCTGAAATGTGACACAAAAATCATCAGAATGAAGGCTTGAGAGAATGCTGATCAATATTATGTTGTGCTTAGGGCATTAAAAGAAAACATTAATGACAAACAAACTACAGTGTGTGCAACAACAAGCTTACATATTTAAGCCTAAAAGTGCAGTGTATAAAAACCTCGAATTTGATTATCCACACTCTGATTCAAACATGATATACAAAAATTTAATGTTAAAAATATAGTGCACAACCCACAACTTACACTTGATGAATTAACTGTTTAATGAAAAGACTTCTTGACATGGACTGTTCATACCAGAATCTGCTGCTCTGCTACAGAGGTGCTTGAACCCAAAACATCCTTATTTTTAATCAGAAAAAACAAATGAAACTTGTTTCCATAACAAATCTTGTTTTTAATCAGTTAACTTAAAATGGTTTGGTAGCTCATATTAATCTTCATAGGAGTTTCTCTGATTTACTCTTAAAAATGCAAAGGAAAATCCAAAAATTTTACTTGAAACAAAATATGTCAAAAAGGTTGAGAAACTAGATCAGAAATAAAATATCATGAACTGTAGATTGCTTGTTTACAATCAACACTGTAAACGAATCCAGAAGCAAAAGGGAAGAAAATTACAGTCTTCATGTAGGTAAGCTATCCCACGAGCTGCACCAGCAGCAACCTTGATTCTGGTTGCCCAATCCATCACCGGTCTGCCTTCAGCTGCAAAATTCCATACCATAACAAAAAACTCCACAGATCATTTTCCATGTATACGTGCAGTAAAATTAAAATTAAAACATGGATTCTCAGCCCTTAAAAAGGGGATGAAAAAGTTATCAGCACATGAAAATTCCAAAATAACTGAACTATTGAAAAGGAACCATTTTCTAGTGCAATATTAAGGAATCAAATGATTTCAGACCATATAAATATCTCAAGAGCATAGAAAATACAATAGGAATTAAACAAAAATTAAACAAGTCAAGAGCAAAAAACTACTTGTGACATGATTTTCTTGCATGGGAAAGTGAAAAAAAAATTGATGATCAAACACCTGAAAAAGGCATTCTAATTCAGCAAAAATAAATGACAATCATAACTTAAAGATTCAGAGAAAAATAGAATACACGCTACTCAGACAAGTTTCAGACTCTCTGACTTACAGGACACACTCCCAAAACTTGTCGATACAAAATGATAACAGAATCTGCTATCTATCCATTCCAGCTGTTACTGACCAGTAACTGCATGGGAAGAGAGGGAGGAGGGGGATTGGGGAGAGTAGGCAGATGGTTTCTGTGATGGCTGTGATGGCTAACTCATTCACCTTTACCATTCTGCTATAAAGAAACAAAGTTGCGAATAACTTCAATAGCCAATTGGTGTGCGGTTTTGTTCTGCAGCTTGGCAAGATCATCCATGGCTTCATATGTCTCCTTATCCGCAAAAAGTTTCAGGTTGTATCTTGTCGATGCTTTTACTAGACCTTCCCATTTCTCAACCAACTGGTGAAGCTTTTCAAATCCCTGCAAGCAATCAATTTAATCCACATGAATGCAAAGCTAGATTTGCTGATGCAAAAAGTTGTCAATGTGATAAATGTATGAGACAAGACCATCAACCCCCAAAATAAAAAAAATTGCCAATTATAAATTGCTTTAGTGCTTACCAAGCGGTTTGTGAAGCTGCCAAATGATTCTTCTTTAGATTGTCGTTTCTATTTCCAGTAATAGAACAAAGGTTCAAAAACTTTCTTTAAATCATGATTCTTAACCTTATTCATGAAGCTTCTTGCTAATTCAGCAAAAATATGGTAAGACAGTAAAAGACATGTACAACTCAGTACTAATTTAAAGCTCATATGCAGTACCTATGAATGCTCGCTTGTGAACCAGTAAAGTCTGACGTTGCCTGCCATAACGTATGCTTGCTGGGTTACGGATTCGTCTCCCTAAAGAAAAGAGGCTGTCCAACCAACTGCATCAAACGCAAACACCCTGTCATCATCACTACAACTTAAACAAGCATCAAAAATCAATCTTACGAAACTGAAAACAAGAAGCAAAGTTTACAACAATTCACAAGAAGCTTCTAAAGAATTTTCTTTCCTCTGCAGGGTTACAGAGGCCGATAGCTCACATGTTTTGCATAAACACGAAATAAGTATACAAAAAGAAGTATTAGAGAATTCAAACAAGTGAAATTACCACTACATCCAAGGTCTCGGGTCCATCATCAGAAAAAGTAGCCTTGATAGCCACAATATCTGACCATTGAATCTCAATCTTGTTTTTGAGTCCACCATTGAGCACTTCCCACACAAGCTTATGCTTCACAAAGTAACACTTCCCTATCAAGTCCCCTTCATATCTGGACTTGTACTGCAAAAATCCCACATCTAATTTACATCAACACTAAACATTCAAAATCACTTCAAGCTCAAACACTAAACACTAACTAACTATATATACCTCCCAAGTACCGATTCTGACAAGCAAAGTAAGGGAAATTTGACGCCTTCAGCTTATCATTCGAAGCAGAAACTCCTTCTCCCTTCAGCTTCCTCTTCCTCAAATTCGGGTTCGCTTCTTAAAGCCTCATCTGAATCAAATCTAAGAAATTTGATTTCAAACTCAGCATAAATCAACCTAAGAACACCCAACGAGTTCCCATACCGTCGACCTAATTGCCCACCAAAGTTGAAAACACGGCTAATCTGGAACCATATAAAATTGAAACAACATTTTAGGGTTGGGTGTTTGATGATTTGGGGCTGGGCATGGCGATTGCGGTTGGCGATGTCGTGATAGATGCAAGGTGCCCAAACGATGTAGGCTATGGCAGTGTTGGTGCTATAGCGGTGTTGGTGGAATGGAAGAAATTGATGGAGGTGGTAATGGCGGCAGACAATAAGAAAAAGAACATCTATTTTTTATTTTGCCCTTCTTTCAACCAAAACGACGTAGTTTTGGATGCAGAGTTTCTTCATTAATTTTCATTTTCTTACTTTTTTAATTTTAAATTTTAATGAGTAACTTTTTTAACATAAAATTATATTATTTAATAATATTTTTTATATATTTCTAATTCATAAATTTTTTTAAATAAATAAATAATTAATTCATTTCCTTAACTTCCAAATTTTTATATTATTTTATTTATTTCTTTAAAATTTTGTTTAAAAATTTATATTTACCAATGAATTAAAATTTATTTCTTATTTTATAAAAAAATTAATTACATGTTATTTATTTTAAAATTTTATATATTATTATATTTCTGTGCATATTTGTCACTGTCTAAAAATGTGATAAATATATAATAAAGTATAAAAAAGAGTGACAAATATGAAAGAAACGTAGGTTTGATTTTTAGATCAGTGTTATATTTCTCACTTTTTTTAAAAACTGCCAAATAAAAAAATTGTCAAGTGACAAATATTTGAAAAATTCTTGTAGTGTTTATTAATAGGATACATTATGATTTATATTTGACTCTATAAAATACCTACAAATGATCACCAAAGAGTTTAAGTTGAGTTGTTGCTTTGTCATCTCGCACCCGAACAAATGCTTCAAATGTAGCCTTAGATAACATAGCACAAGATAACTTGTTAAACAACAACGAAAACCAAAGGCTTAAGCTGATGGACAAGAGTCAACAAACCTATTTAAGTAATTTAACTATTCTTAGGCTCAAAAATTGATAATTTTCTTTTTTAAAAAAATTAAATTAAATATGCTTTCTAATGTTCTTGTTTGGTCAAACTCATGAACGTTGCACATTGACAACATCTTTAGGTACAAAACTAGTTCTGTGCATTATATAAGCTTTACCTTGTATCCAAAAATTGTATCTTCGTATGTCTCATATGGACCAATGGTAACATCCAGCTTAGAGTCCTACACCAGCAAGAACAACAGTTTCTTAAAAGAACTGATTCTAATCAAGCACATAATCAGCAAAACCATGATCTTGGCAATACACAATAGAAATCAATTACTTTTGTAAGTTCTCCAGCAAGGTAAATGTTAGCTATTGATAAAAGCAAAAAATAGTTTCGAAAGCCATATAAGCACTGATGTCAGTTATATACAGAAAAAGCTACCAAATGGTGACATAATAGGGCAAGAAAAATCAATTTGGCTTCAAAGATATGAGGGATTATTATACTCTTCACCCTCACTGTTGATGGCTGTCAATTTATTGCAACATAAGCTAGAAACTCTGACTCTGAAGGTAGTTAGTCCAGTAAAAAATATAGATATAAATTTCAAATTAAAACCCAGGATAGTTAGTTGAGCTTACAAGAAATTATTCAGTGCCAAGGTACATTATGTAAAGCTATTGCTTATTTAGAAAATTAGATTTAGTTTCCCAAGCAAAAAAGGCAGATTTGATTCAAGGCTACATATAAATTACTTAATCAAGGATCTTAAGAGAAATCTGTAAATTAGATGGACTTCAATAAGAAATCATGAAAGAAGACTGATGCCGTAATATGACTAATTTGTACCACTCTCATTATTTATGTTCTTTTTTCTTCAGCTACAATGAAGGGAGAGGACGAAGGAATATTGTTCAGTTGATTAAATACTCAAAAAGTCAAGTAGCCTTCCCTCCAAAATTATGGAACTCACATTCCTTATGAAGGCATAATCTCTATCCTCTATTGCAAAAACTCAACAGCTTGACAATCCACAAACCCAGTAAGTCATGCACTAGCAAGTCCTATGTCTATTTTGTGATATTATTAAGCACAACTATCCTAAGATTTCATCACCCACCATGATGGGTAGTCTTACATCTATCATTTGATGTCCTTCTCTTCTTTTTAATAAGTATACCATGACAAAACAAAGTGCTAGAAGACATATATTTTCATAAGAGGCTTTTTGATTTCATTTTCAACTTTCTCCAAGGCATCCATCATCATAGCCTCTGTACCAAGCTCATCAGTGAGGCCTCTCCTGAACCAAAGAAAGAAAGACACAAAATATATTTATACATGAATGGCTTAAAATTTCAATTAAGAACTACTCAGAATTGACAATAAATGCATAAGTAATCAGCTCATTGAGATTCATCTAAAGCAGAATCCCATGTAACTAAACTAATATTGATTCAAGAAGAATAATCAAAAAATAACTGACAGAAAAGGAATCTTTGCAGGCAAGCATGCAAAGGAATTAAAATCATCATTGTCAACATTGTACAAGTAATAAAGGATGGTAACAATATAGACACATATGAGCACAAAGCTTCAATTTCAACAGTCATAGCTGAAAGAGGGAAGCCAACCAGCCAGAAGAAGAAAAAGAAAAAACTATACCTGATCCTTATATCCTTTAACGTCAACAGATATGTTTGAGCATTTGGAATTCCTTCTGTTCGAGTTTGAATGGTGTACTAAATCCTTTGGGATTCTGAGAACAAGTTTGCCCTGTAGAGGCCAGAAAATAATAGGCAAATTCATCATTAACTAAAGTAGCAAAATGAGGGTGACATAGATGAAACATAACAGAACATATGGTCCTGTCCTCAATTCAGCATTCACCCCATATGTAATTATTTGACAAAGATAGAGTAGCAAGCACCAGAGCCATACAGTTTCTCAAATATAAAATACATAATAGAAAAGGTTCCCTTAAAATTAATCAAATTCAATATAAGCATAACTTTGCATCATGAACAATATCTCTTGATGCTCATCTTATTAAGTAAAATTGAGACATAGACACAATATACAAGCTCACTCAAGTAAATAAGAAACAATTTAATACAAAATTAAGGACACAGGCAAAGAGATAAAAGATATAACTTCTCAAATCATCTCTCTGCAGTGTACCTGCATGCACTTAAATAAAAAAAAGAGCAATGTGGACTTAAAATGAATGCCAAAAGAAAATAAATAACTTACTTCTCTCTGACTGTCTTCATGACCTTGGCATAATAAGAAACAGCAGTTGGATCATCTGGATCAATGGTGATCTTCTTCTTCCGAATTATCCCCATGGCTATCTCAAATTTCTTCTTAACATCCAAAAAGATGTTCTTCAACATCTCTTTTCAGCACAAATGAAAGTAACTTCTCAGTAAATGACAAAATAATACAAACATTCATCAAATACCAAAACACATCTATCAGAAGTCCAGATCACACTTGAAAACACAAACATCCATTCAACTTTATTTAAGATCCTACTCATAATAAACTCTACACAGTAATGATACACCTAGAACTGTGTCAAAAACACACAATTGAGTGGAATAAAAAATTTGAATCCATACTAAAACCTTTTCTTATAAAGAAATTATAAAGACTAATTGAAAACACCAATGTTATTCATATAATTTTATACGTAATTAATTAAATGATAATTCTTCATAATTGTAATCAAGTTGAGAAAAAAAAAAGTGTAGGTGGAGTTATTGAATGAACATATTACTACTATTGTATACGCATTCATAAGAATTTCCATTGCATGCTGTAACACTAGCTTCAAAAACCTGTCTATCGGTAAGTTTGTTTATACATTCCATTTAATGCTAATATACTTAACATTGGTTTCAGATTGAAACTATGTGACACTGACACATATAAAACAAAACCATGAGAGAAATATCCATTTGCTTACCATCTCCCTTAAGAGCTTGAGGCGCCGCTTTCTTGGCATAGAAACGAGCAGGAATAGCATGTTGCTGTTGCAGTATCACTTGGTTCCCACACAACTGTATGAAATTTGAAATATTTCAATTTCAAAACAAAGGAACAATTTATTTCATGCAAAATAATGATATTTGAATAAAAAGATCAAATCCTCATAAAATTGGAATTAAAAACTTTAAAAAAAAATAAATCATTTCAGAAAAATCTTCAAAGGAAAAAATAAAAAAATATTTTTTTAAATATTTTTACAAGAACAACAGCATTTTAGATTTTTAGTTAAGGGCAAAACAATAATTTCAAAATTATTTAAAAAAAACCCGCATTTCAGATCCGATGACAATAAGGCAAAGATACTTGAATTAGATAAAATAAAATCGAAAATGAAGATTAAGGAAGTGAAGTTTACGGAGTAGTTAAACAAGGATAAGGATATCCTGAAGCCGATCTGGAATAGGGAGGAAGGTTACCTGTTTGGATTTGGATAAGAGGCGTGAAGAGAACGCCATGATCGGACCTCAGCTCTCACTCTTCCTTCTTCTTCTTCTTCAAGGTCTACTGTTGCTGTGGTGTTAGGGTTTGTTTGCGATCTTCGTTTTTGGCTTTTGACATTTCAATTTGAGATTGTGTTAGTGATTCCCTGCTTCTTAGGAGTTCGTTTGCTTTTTGATACTTGTCGTTTGCTTTTCAATCTGAGACTATGTTGGTTTAGTGGGAGGATTTGATGCGAAATTATTAATGCGATTTGAGTAACTAGTGATTTGGATGAGTGAGGGAGTGACGGCTAGGGCAAAATTTTCCTAAGAGTTGAAAATAAAAGATGAAATGATAGAGGCAAATGAAAATATATAGAGGGAAATGTGAGAGCCAAAAGGGAAGGATACGAAATCACATATTTGTCACTATTTTAAAAAATGTAATAAATATGAGATTGAACAAAGACAAATAGTAACAAATAAGGAAAATATAAGGGTTTGACTTATAGAATACTGTTATATTTCTCACTTTTTTTTTTAAAACGCCAAATAAAAAAAATGCGAAGTGACAAGTAAGGAAAAAATTCTTATAGTGGTTTTGCCCCTCAAACCCTAAGGCATCCCCTTACACGACTTCGACCATGCTTAGGACCTTCAATATGGGCTTGGCAATCCCTTTAAGGCCCAATTCATTTTTCCTTAGACATGGGGTTTTGCACACAACATTTGCACCCTAACAATAGCCTTTAACATCCTTTGTTGATTTGTCCTCCTAGCTCCTTTGATCTCCATCGAAATTCATGATTTTTACATCAATAACACATAATATCTAGATCTAATTGCATACTAATATGTACAATAAATCACAAAAATAAACCAACCAAAAGAATAAACAAACATGAGGGTAATTCAATGGCATATAGGCCACCTTTCAATATTTACATACCTGAAAAATTGAAAATCCAACCAAAACGCGAAGGCCAAGTATTATAATCAAATATACACATCCATGCATTCATTATAAAACTTATCAAATAAATATTGCAACAAAATATTAGGGAAAAATTTTAATGCCACATCTACAACATGTTAGTTGCATAGAAAGCCAACAAACTTTGTTACCCTACTCACTCACTAGTGGAGGAACCAAATCTCCAATAATAGGAATCCATAGACAAATTTGAACAGTTCAAAATACTGAATAGCCTTTGGGACAAGGATCTTGTGACTAAAGGCTTTAAAATTTTTGCATAGCTTTCTTCCATGTTAGTTTCCTGAATATGTCTACAAACTACCCAAACAAGGCGAATGGGTGTCTATCTGTAGTGGACAAGACCTGAGAACACAAGATGAGCTTTAGAGGAATCCTTGGAAGTTGAAACGTCAAATGGACATGCCCTAGGGCTAAATTTGTTTTTCTTAGGGCAGAGTGTATGCCTTTCATGTTTTTGGCTTTTTGGAGGCTCTAACCATCAAAATGTGAAGCCCTAAACATATCTTATATATATTCCCCAATTCCTTGTCTAATTATAATTAATAAACTTAATTTAATTAGGATTATATCGCATATAAGCCTTGTTTAATTAAGATTATATCACATATGAGCCTAATTGGGCTTTAAGGCTATTGGGTCAAAACCCAATTGTAGGCTTTAATTAATTAACTCTTAATTAACCCAATTAATTAATTAATTAATCTCATTAATTAAATAATTAGCTTAATTAGCCTAATTAACTAGTCTACTAATTCTTTATTTAATTTAATACATGAGTAGGCTAGCCTACCTTCTTTCCTTATATTAGACAAATTGGTGCTCCTCTCTTGTCTTAGAGTTTAATTCTTCAATAACTAAATTAAATTAAATAATTAATTTCTCAAAGTCGAGACCCTGTTCAAGCAATTTTTTAATTAGCTACCCAAGGGACCTAATAAACATATTTAATTACAAGCTCTAATAGGTTTGACCTAGTACCTTATTATTTCATAATTATTGTGGGCTCTACCTATTAACTTTATCTTATTCTACTATAGGCCTAAAGTTGCACTCTTAAATTAATTTTCTTTTTACAAAAAGCTTAATAATTTCATTTGATTAAATTATTTCTTCAAGCCATGTCCATATAGCAACAGGTTTACATAACTATCCTTCATGAGGTATCAATAATTGGAGCTAGGTATAATTTATCATTTTACCCCTCCAATTACATTCTAAGCCCTTGATACCAATTTTACACCATTTAAATGGTTCGGATTTATTACAATAAATCCTAGTTTAATGAATAACCTTCGCTAAACACCTAATCAAGATTTTGTCATTTGAAACCGTGTAAAACCATTAAGATGGTACTCTACAATCCCTTTCTGAGTCATTAATTCCATATCTATGGTATAATGTCTACTAGTATACAAATCTACAATCCCAACTAGCCAATTTATTGACCTAATTCTTTTAGATTTCACTTTCTATTTTAGTCAAAGACCATAATCTGTATACTAAAGGTGTACTACCCACTTAAAATTAAGGTATAAATGCTTTTAGTGCTCCGGCGTAGAAATTCACATTTGGTTATGGTATTTCCATCAAATGGGTAATTTTAATGTGGTTCGTGTTCGATGCATTCATAATGAACAAGTGTCTTTATCCTGAAGTCAACTCCTTTAAATGGTTAGAGACTCACCATTTTCCCATTAAAGGCAAACAACGTACAACAACCTTATCCAAACAAAGCGCCTAGCTTATGTTTATAGATCATGAACTAGTTTCAAGTTATGACAAACTTCTATGTCTAAAATATATCTCCTATATATAGAAATTTTGTCAATGTACAAGCTCTAGAACTTTAGTCATTGATACAATCACACTTGGCCAATTTATAAATAATAACTTTTTATTCATTTATAACAATAATGTTTACATATTACATAAAAATATCCATACTCTTATGGTAGATCTCTAACACTTACCAAGTCATGTATAGATCATCCATTCAAATCATCACACTCCAAATTATCTTAGGATTATTCTTTCTTGGAACCTAGGCCAAATGGGCATTTAGAATTATTTCCTCAAGCATATGCATGCATTCGGGTTAACTGCATATAGAAGGCTCCAGTTCTAATATAGCACTATTCTTTCCCAGTGTAACCTAGAGTTGTTTTCGCAAATAAACATGCACCATCTACTAGAGTGATTCTGCATGAGTCATTTATGGCACCATATTACAAATCGTCTTAGGATCATTCCTTCCAGGAACCTAAACCAAATAGGTAATTAAAATTGTTTCCTCATGTATATACACACATACGGGTCAAAACACAAACAAGGCATTCTGGTTTCATTAGAGTGCTGCTTATGTCTAGCTTTATCTAAGGTCATTTCAAGCATTGGCATAGACAATCCATCTAAGTGATTTTAGTGGAGTGTTTCATGTTGCCATACAAAACACCGTTTCTTAACTGCTCCTTCTTGAAGTTCAGTGCCAATGGGACTATAGATAGGCAGTTATTCTGATTCGGTCTCATGCAAGTTCTCGGTCATTTAGATCTAATGAGCATCTAAGTGTCAACCTCACAAACGTGCCATCACTCATCTTTTTTGTTTGCTCCCATTGCCAAGCATCTTCTAAGATCCTCAACCTGTTTCCTCTCGACAAAGCTTCCTACCAAAAATCTGGAACGTTGCACTTCCTAGTCAACTGATGGCCTCAAGGTGATGCAGACCAGCTCCTTGAAATAGGCGAAGGTCTCTTAACAACAGGGGTATCTAGGACATTTCTTTCTTTCTAAAGACAAATGAAATTTTTGTAATTCGCTCATTCCTCGTTAAGGGAAAATATGCTTTTTCATTTTTGTTGTAAAAATAAGACTCAACACTTGGTAATTTAAAAATATAATTTCTAACAAACCTATCCAAACTTCTCCTAGGAATTTATAGAGATTCATCAAACTTTATTTGTTTAGCCGTTAGATTTTCAAAATTGATTTTGCCAATTTAAAAATAGTTAGTATATTTGGAAAAAAAAGTTGTAAAGAGTATTTATTGTTGACCCAGGTATGGCAACCCGAGGAGGGGGGGGGGGCGGGGGGGTGAATTAGGTTTTTATTTATCAAAACGGATTTGTAAAACTTTTCTTTGAAGATCAAGATTATTTAACTCTTTCTTTGAGAAAAAAGGTGAAGAAGATGAAAATAGAATGCAATCAAGAGAATAACAATAATGAACAATCACAAGTGCAAGTAAATATAAAAAGATAGGGATAGAGAGAGTGCAAACTCAATTTACGTGGTTCGGCAAACCTTGCCTACGTCCACGGGCTCCTAGCTCCACGAGCTAAGCTTTCCACTAAGTTGTAGAAATCTTTACAACTTGCTTGATGAACAACCTCACCAAGACTTTTTCCTTCAAGTCTTGATAACACCACACCAAGAGTTCTTCTTGATGAACAAACTCACCAAGGCAACTTCCTTCAATCCTTGATAACACCACACCAAGAGTTCTTCTTGATGAACAAATTTACCAAGGCAACTTTCGTCAACTCTTGATAACACCACACCAAGAGTTCTTCTTGATGAACAACCTCACCAAGGTAACTTCCTTCAACTCTTGATAAAACCACACCAAGAGTTCTTCCTGATGAACAACTTCACCAAGGTAACTTCCTTCAACTCTTGATAACACCACACCAAGAGTTCTTCTTGATGAACAACCTCACCAAGGAAAGAGTTCTCTCAAGGATAACTTTTATCCTTTACAAGTAGATCTCACCCTCACCACAATACAAGAACAAAGAAACTTTTTACAACAAAAGTATAACTCTCTTCAAAGAGTAGATAAAGAATATAAAAGCTCTCTAAACTTGATATTTCTCTTATTTGTGGCTTGATAGATTCTTGTCTCTTCTTCTTGCTGAATGCATGGGAGAAGGGCTCCTTTTATAGGCAAATGGGATGAACTTAATCAAGTGAAGACACCAACTCCAAATTTTCTGCCCACCATAAAAACCATAATTTTTTCTACCATTTTTATCAATGTTCTGTTTGAAATTTGAAAATATTAAAAACATAAAAGATCTGCACAATTGAATAAGCTTTCCAACGCATCAAGAACCAAGTCATTTGGATATCTGTAGCTCAAGATATGCCCAAAACACCATTTGGTGCTCATGTGACTTGATTTTTCTTCCTTGTGTAAGTCCACCGAATTTACTGATAATTCTGTCAGCCTTTCGTTTGAAATTTGAATTTATTCAAAACATAAAAGATCTGCATATTTGAATTAGATTTCTAAAAAATTAAAAATCAAAACATTTGGATATCTCTATCTCAAGATATGGATAAAACATCATTCGGTGCTCATATGAGTTGATTTTTCTTCTCTGTGTCAGTCCACCGAATTACATGTCAATTATGTCGGCCTTTCATTTGAAATTTGAATTTCTTCAAAACATATGAAATGTGCCTCATTAAGTCCTCTTTCCAATTCCATAAGAATCAAGTCATTTTGATATTTCTAACTCAAGATATGTCCAAAAGAGTATTCGGTGCTCATGTCAGCTGCTTCCATTTGTCTTTCAACTTGCATGATGATTTGGAAACCTTGCACTTGAAATTTGAATTTCATTAAAACATATGAAATGTTATAAATTGAGTAAGCTTTCCAAAGGCTCAAGAATCACGTCATTTGGATATTTGTAGAGATATATATGACCAATTGATTGAACATTGCTCATGTGTCACATTCCTTAAGTCAATCCTTGTTCTTAAACTTTGGTGCCTTTAACATGTAGTTTTCTCCTTAGCTTCAATACTTCATTTTAATAAGCCTCTTCTTGATTTTATAATTATTTCAATGATCTTACTCTTGCACATAAATAAACATGTTAGTAAATCTCAATTAATCAATGTGTATTGTTATCATCAAAATTATCATGTAGCCTTAGGGCTAACATTTAAAAGGATTCATATAGCGCTACTCTTTTGAGATTGCGTAGGGCTATTCGCACTTGAAATTATACTCTGTGCACCCAATTTTTTATAAAAACTTTTATTACTAAAATAGCCATAAATAATTTAACTACTATAGGCATGATATCATATAATCAAGTTTTTTTTTTATAACTCTCTCACCTGTTTTTAAACTCATCAACCAAATATTTATCTTGTTTCTTCCCGCAATGAAGAAGAAAAACAAGATTGGTTGGCACTTGTTTGAATCCAATTATACTCCAATTGCAAGAATGTTTTTCCAAGTACACTTGACTCTTATCAACCATCGATTTTCTATATTTTTATTTTTTCTTAGTGCAATCGTTTTAATCCAAATGCTTAAACCTCCAACCCACTGGCCTTGTAAACCAATGAAGTCCAAATATTGAAAATAAAAAAGTTCAAAGAGTAATGCTTTAGTTCATATTCAAATAAAAGATTAGAAAGTAATAGTTTCAGTTCAGATTCAAATAAAAAGTATTAATAGTTTAGTTCATATTAAAACTTAATCTATATAACCACAAAATTAGATTGAAATTTACTGTATACAAAAGAATGACCCGAGATATATACTAAAGCTTTGGTGAAAGATTATTTAAAGGTTTAGACAAAATAAAAGAGATAAAGCATTCTGGTTGGGATAGAACTCCTTACTCTGTGAAAAATTTTCTGAGCAAAAGACTAATGAAAGGGTCATATTTGATAATTGATATAATGGATGTATGGAGTAAAAACAAATATATTAAATTTTATTAATGAGTTTATTGAGTAAATGAGTGTACTGGGTATATTTCTAGGTGCAAATTATCCTACTCAACTTTATAACTTGAATTAATAAAATTACTAAAAGGTACATGTTTTTTTCTTTTATTCTCTAAACACATGCAAACTTTTCCAGAAGGATGAAAAAAAAAGAGAGTAAGTTTTGGAAAAGACCAAATACCAATCTATGGGGAAATATTACAAATAACCCTGAACTAAAACCTAATATGAGCATAACCTTGACATTTTATATAATATTATTTATAACCCTACTGTTACTTAATTTCAGTTAAATTTAACACCTAAAAGGTAAAAAAGTAATTGAAATCATTTGTTTGAGTGGTAATATGTTTATTTTTTAAATAAAATAATCTTACAAAACTTTGATGAAAAATATAAATAATAAAATACATAACATAAATACTTCAACCACTAACTATACTTTCTTAACATACTACTTTTCGATAAATTTAGTTGTTTGACCAAAGTTAATTTTTGTTTTGGATTAATTTTAAAATTAATTTCAAATAGTTTTGTTTTATATCTCTCATCTTTTTTTTTTTGTTCTTATATTTTTTATATTTTATTTTAATTATAAGAAATTTTTTTGAGTTAAATTTTATTTTAGTTAATTTAATTAATTTTATTTAATTTTCTAGCATTAAAATACTCCATTCTAATCAAATTATTTTATTTTTATGGGTTTAATTTATTGTCTTTTTTATATTTATGTTCTTTATTTTTTATATGAATTTTATTATGTGTCTTTTATGAGAGTTTTATAATTTATTGTGTCTAAAAGTTTTTATTTATGGTCTTTCAGTATAATGTTATTGGTAAAAAATTTTATAACTCTTTAATTTAAATGCTAAGTCATCTATAAAATATTTAAATAATAAAAAATAGTATGGCTGAAGAATATAATATATATATATATATATATATATATATATATATATATATATATATTCAATGTGTCAAGAGACAAATTTAACAGAATTTGATGTTAGTAGGGCTATAGATAATATTATATAAAATATTAAGATTATGCGTAATATTAGACCTTAGTTCAAGATTATTTATTAAATTTTTCCACTAATCTATACAATCTAAGATAACACAAAATTATTTTGTGACCAAAAATATGAGAAAATAAATTAAAATAATTTGAAGAAATGATATAGTAATTAACCATCTATTACTGATAATGTTCTATCTCAATTGGTATAGATTAAAATGCACAGATTGATGTTGTATATGACATTCTTGTAGTCGAAATCGCTAGGAGCTGAGTTTATGAAGAATAATAGAAAGCATCTTCAATTTTTATTTTTATTCTTATTTTACATGGGAAACCAACAAACAATCTAAAAGAGGAATAAAAAGTGGAAAAAAAGGGGGGAAAAAAGAAAAGAGAAGAAGGTCAACTCAAACATTACTCTGGGGGCATAGAAGTTATAACAAGTGCAAGAATCATTTCACTCAATAGAAAGCTGACAACTCCTTTATTGGTTATAATCCTCTGATTTAATTAGGCAATTTCTATTGGTCAAAATTTCACACAAACATGGTTTATATAATAGAAAATATTCCTAATTTTAAAAATTAATGGTTTGCACTAAGCAAAATATATAATGGGTGGATAAACTTCAATGTCTAAAAGTGCACTTGAAACTTGCAGGTTTTAAGAGAATTGGTGGAAAATTTTGACAGTACGCAGGGAAAGAGACAAATAGTGGCGTACTACAATTTGGCATGCTTATCGTTGAGTTTCAAATTCCATGACCAACTACGGTTATTATTTTCTTAGTTTGAATTCTGATGTTTGAACTTATTGTTTAGGTTTAAAAACAGTATCGCTTAATCTTCATCACCAATTTATTTTATTACTGAAATATGTGATTGCCATATTCTTAATTAAAGCAAAGTCTTAATTTATATAATTTAGTCTAAAAATATGAAAAATACACAATTAAAATATTAAAAAAAGAGAGAGAGAGAGAAAGAGATGGGTTGATTGGATTAGTATATCAGTATCTGATAACTATTGAATTTGTATTGTTTACTTTTAACTTGTTGCTTTAGTGATTATAAAAGCAAGTAACATTATATCCACCACATGATGTATGCTTCCACTATATATAAAGATTGAAAAAATTAGTAATTATATGTTTTATTAATGACGCATAAATACAAGCCTAGCCTAATAAGCAGAAGTAATTAATAGATTTAAATAATTTTGTTAAATAACTTATAATTAAATGTCATAATGACACCAAATGAAACTTAAATATGCCGAGTAGATGCAAAAATAAAAAATATATAGATACCATTCAAAATGGTCCCATGATGATTCAATTACTTTGCAATTTTTTATATGGCCTTTTGGCTTCTGAAAGAGCCATCAAGCCACCTTCCACATTCTAAATTTGGCAGCTGCTACAACAAATTAATATTTTTGCTTCAAATTTCTAATTTTAAACTGCAAAAGTAATATAATGTTCTGAACTTTTCCTCCAATAATATAAATATTGTAGACCTATTAGAAATTGCTCAGCTTCAAAGCAAGAGAAATTGCTTCGAGAACATCATTTGAAGCAACACCATCATGGATATTATGTATACAGTGAAAAAATAAAAATAATAATAGTGAGATTAATTCCTGGTAAAAGAAAATTTGGCCAAGTATTTGCTATTCAAAGAAAAATCATAATACCCAGATTAAGTTTGAGATTTGAAAGATCGAAAAGGACTAAAAATAAAAAATAAAAAAAGAAGGCTAGATTGTCATGAATCAGAGACTAGAAGAGCATCCCAGATCATGTCCATGTCCAAGGAGGGCATTCTACTTAACTGAACAGTGTCAACATCTGATGATGATAAGAGCTCCTGATGAGCAGGTTTCTTAGTTTCGATCAGCTGCTGATGATCAGATCCCATTTTCCTCTCCAATTCAAACTGCAGCCACTCTTTTCTTGTCTGGTTTTGGCTGCAGGTGCCTTTGAGTTTTGTCTTCTTGGGTGATGATTGTTGCTCACTAGGCTTCTTGATCGAAGAATTAACATCTTGGGACACTGCTTGCAACTTTGCTTCAAGAAGAGTAGCTGTTGTGCCATTCAGTGAATTGGCCTTGAGTTGATGCTTACGCTCTGGAAAATTCAAATGTGCGTATTCTCCTCTTAGCATGTATGCGGCTGTGTCATACGCCATAGCAGCTTCTTCTGCATTGTCAAAAGTCCCCAACCAAACTCTTGTTCTATTTCTTGGTAGCCTTATCTCTGCAACCCATTTTCCCCAGTGCCTTTGCCTCACCCCTCTGAACAGCTTTCCAGGCGATGATACTGATGGTAGACTAGCAGCCTTTTGTTGCAGCTTTCTTCCCGTGTACTTCATCGGCTGTGTCCTGGTAGTATTTAGACAGTAATCACCAAAACCTTTCGGTGGATACATGTTTGTCGAACTCTGATTGATTTTGAGCCATTCGTTGTCCGATTGACAGTTTTGAACATGGCCATGGCCAAGTTGCGGCAGCTGAAACGAAGAAGCCAGGTTCGGGGACAATGACATAATATCACACTCCTGGTTCTTCCCAAGTGGATCAGCCATTTGTGTGGAAGAATTTAACATGGAAGGTTCCTGCAAAAACAAAGTCAAATTTGGGAATTTCGATCCGGTTGTGGATAACGGAGATGGAGAAGGCGGTTCAGAAACTTGAGCTTGGCTTAGTTTGGGAAAAGACTCCAAGAAATTTACGGGAATAAAGCTATCTTTGACTTCATGTGGGTGAACAGAATTCACTCCTGAGACGAATGGACTTGAACGATGATGTTCCTGTTTAATAACTAATCCAGGAATGGTACTAAGCAAAGTGGCAACAGAAGCAGAAGCGGCCTCCTCTGGGGATGAACTAGACTCTGAACTTGAAAGCATCCTGTCCGGAGACGATGAAGAGGATTTCATCCTACTGGTAATGGCAAAGCCATTTTCATTTAAGGCACCCCAGCGGGTTGGATCGCCAAGTCCATGAAAGTAAGATGGCAACAATTCCTTGTGCATTAAGTTTTCCATTTTGGGAAACTGATCGTCCATATTCATATTTTGTGGTGGTGATGAGAAACTAACGAATGAATAAAAAGAGATTGAAATGGTGCAAATCAAGATACTATCAAATATATAGTAATCCTCAAGTACACCTCAGCTAACGAGGAGGTAACTACCGAGCTTTATGAGAGAAAAAGAAAAAGAAAAAGAAAATTATATATATATATAGAGAGAGAGGATCACCTACTTTATATTAATTGATAAAAAGCAAAGTTATTCCGAGTCAGATCGAATATTTGCTCACCACTTAACCAGCTTCTTCGTGCTTCCCATTCGCGATGTTTGGTCATCGACCAATTAGAACCTGACAGCTCATGTCTCTTGGCTTACCTGTCATCTAGGGTTATTTGGGGATTGGTGGATATTCATATTCTACCACGATTGTGACTACAAAAGTACCCTCGAGAACCTTTACTTTCATCACGCCAATTGTTCCAAGATTATGTTAAAATAATATTAATTGTCTATATCTTAAGAAAGTGGCAAATGTTTCTTCATATTAAGGTAAAGTTTGGGAGTTTGAGAGACTTAGAAATGATAAAATTGGATTGGATTTAATGAAATTAAGTTACATCAATAGAGAAATTAAAGTAATAACTTATATTTCAGATTTGATTCCCCTTCTCTATATCCAAGAGTCCTCTCAATCTATATATTTTAAAACAAAACAAAAAAAAATCAATGATGATCATGTGATTAGTCACATGTTTATTCTCCCTTTTCTACTTTCCCAAACTTCTTTCTAGCTAATCTGATGGCTAAGTTATAGTTATATGACTTTATATATTACTCTTATTCTTAGCATTTCTTTGTGGAGAAGAAATAGCAGATCAAAAAGGAATCAATATAAATACGTACGTTTAATTGAATTGTCTAATCTCTATTACTGACGAATTGAATTGGCCGACCTAATTCATAATTGGTGCTGATCAAATTATGGGTAATGAGATGAGAACCCCAAATTAGTGTAATAAATATAACATAAGCAACATTATCATAACATAATTAAATGAATTATGCATTTTGATAAGGAGGAGGAAATCATGGCTGTCTTTATATAGATCTAAACAATATATTAAACAACTTCGCTGGCTAAAGCAATGTAGATATATATTAATAATTCTTCAGCTTTCCTGGGTGTATCACCACTTTGTCTTTTGAGAAGGGTTTGGAGCCACTTGGACACTCCATCTACTAAGCAAGAAAAAGTGCAAAGTAGGGACAGTCTCTATGGGCCATCTTTCCCACCTCCAAATTTGAGCTTAAATGATTAGAATTCCCATTTGGTGGTGTTAGTTTGCAGTCATTTTAAGCTATCTCTTTCAGTCAATGACAACTGCCAAAGCCATTCTAAGACAGGAAAATACCATCACAGAAAGAGAGAGATTCCCAAGAGCTTGCACACCTTTTTTAATTAATTTGGCGGTTTGGTTAGCTTATTATATATAATTATCCGATCTCTTGCAATGGTATAGTCGTTTTGTCTAGGTTGTATTTTATATTAGAGCAACCACATGGTCCTTGCTAGCTACCTAGCTAGCCAGCCTAACCTATGTGGCAATTTCCTATTTAAGTTGCTGCGGCATGAGGCCACCCATGTTATTCAATACTTGCTTTAATTTGCTTTTCTTCTCTTTTCTCGATCCCTTTATCATGCTCCCTTCTTTATTCCTCCCTGTGTTCTGGGCCTCAAGGCAATAAAATAAAACAGAATAAATATATATATTTGCTTCTCGGCACACATCACTACTATTGCTTTTGTTTTGAACAAAAGAAGGATTAGACATGTGGAAACTGACATGACCAAGCAGTGGATGACAAAATCATGCATGGACTATGAGTACCTAATCATCTTTATGTGCTTTATTACATGCCTTCTTTATCTTTCATTTCCATGTTATCAGCCTTAAGGTAAGGCTAATTTAAGTGTAGAGATAATTTAAGTATAGAGATAACTACAAGAGCTTGCCTTGTTGGCTAGTCTTCTCACCACAAGATCCAAAAACCTGTGTACAATTTATTTTAAGATTCTTGTATTACACTTGTTCAAGGTTACTCAGACAAATTCTGCCATGCCTCTCGGTCCCTCCATTAGTGTATGAAAGCTGCATAGAAAACTCTAGGCTCATATGGCTAGCTAGCTGGGATTGCCTTTGCCAACGCAAGCAGTACTAAAAAGGTACAGTAATTTAACACACTTAAAACAGTGCACATATACAACTGGGGTACATTGCATAAGTAACAGATCTAGCTTGTTTCTTTTAATTTTTTATAATGTGGTGAATATTCTAAATGTGTTGTCTGATGTATAATGCACATATATATATGTACACACACACACACACGAGAAAGAGAGAGCGTTGTCTCTTGTTAGCAGAATATAAGTTGGATGCCTTGTAGCTTCACCTTGGCAGGCAACTGCCCTCGAACTCTTTTAGTTAAAGTTTCATTTTAATAATCAGTAAACAATTGCAATTTTAGGGCTGAAATTTAAGCTGACTATAATAAAAGCATAAATCAAAGAAGAGTTTAAGGCTGGTGCAACTAACCCTAGCATTTGACTAAACAACCTCCTCTTATTCTCCTTTAATTTATTTTTCTACATCACCACTTTCTATTTCTTTAAGGGTTTCTTTATCATTTCCACCAAGAAGTTCCTCCTTTCATATGCCAAACTCCTTTTTTCCTTTGTAATCCTGTTAAAATAGCTCACAGGATACCTCATATACTAACGAGACCCACATAAAGTTAGATGAAAAATAATAACTTGAGATGAAAACAACGTCATCAATCAAAGCGGAATGGAATCCTTTATCCCTTCTCGTACAAATGATTCCTTCTTTACTTCTTTTACACCACTTGCTCTCTCAATCCCTTCCTTTGTTTCTAGCACTTCACAAGAAGAGGGAGCTTTTCTATCAAGAATCTATCTTTAATTAACTTTGAATCTCTCTATCATGTACACTCGATTGAGACCACTTTTATCATATATACTCATCCTTGTCATTTTCTCAACGGCTATAACATGTAGAGGAGTTGCATAATCATGAATTTGATTTAATTTTCATGCGTGCATGAGACGAATTTTAATGCTAATGAAGTATTTTGTGTTTCAACTAAACCCCAGTAATGGAAAAGTGAAATTTACCCTAAAAATACATACGCATTGAATAGGCATTCCACAAAGAGCCTGGTCAATATAATATATATATAAACATGTAAAAATTAGATTTATTAATAATACCTATCACTACTACTCCACCATATCCATACTTAAATTGCATACATATCCGTAGGCAGACAGCAAACCCTGTTGGAAGATAGATTAGAAAATCTTATCCTCTCCTCCGAAAACTAAGTTGTACTTACCTGTTGCCTCATGATCACTATCATGACTTCCACCAATTCAAGTAAAACTTTAAATTACGACCGACTTGTGCACTTTATGCTTTTAATATTGGCAAAACATGATTATTATTGTTATCATCATCACCCAATTGATTAATTTAATCATTACAAGATGTGACAAAATTGAGAGTTCATATATAAAAACACTTGTGGGCCAAGCACCGGATTCTAAGACACTAGTTAGGTAATGATAGGATGATCAATATTATTATTCTTATGGGTGGAAATTAAGGGTATGCGGCTGATGAATGGGGCGACTTCCACGTGTCCAAAGTCTTGTGGTCGAAGATGGATGACCACTAATTTTATGCCGACTAATGATGGAAATGAACTTGGAAGCATAAGAGTGTTTCTCAAAAATTAAAACAAATTTAGTTACACGCTCATATGGACTCTCATATACACAGCAGTATAAGCAGTTAAAATTAGCTGTGATGTTGTGTTTGTAAGAGTTCTTCTAGCTGTTTTTTGTGCGCATATTCATTCCCCCTTGACATGTGAAGTACTAAGATATGTTTATTTAGTTCACGCATGTCTTTACGAATGACAAAAAAGTCTACTTATTATGTACAAAATATACTATATTATATATAGGCAACCGCAGCAACTCTAACAAAGGAAGTGTTTAAGCACTAGTATGTTAATTAGAAAATTGAATGACGAACTTTTCTCATATTATTATTAATTGTTTTCTTGTGTATGTTAATTAATGGTCACATATATGTACATGGGGGATAAGAGTTTAAGGGGCGCAACAATATTGACCACTGCACATGGTATATATTAAGAGTAATGCTACTCATACAAACTATTTTTACAAACTCACACATACAAACTGATGTGGCATCCTTATATAATCGCCACATCACTCATGTTAATTAATGTCATTTATTATTAATATATATTTATCAAATCACTGCATTTATTTATCAAATCATGTTATGCCACGTCAGTTTGTATGAGTAAGTTTGTATAAGTAGTTTGTATGAGTAGTATTACTCATATATTAATTAATCTCCAAAAGAAACAGTATTATAGGTATTATAATAATAAAAGACGGTGAAATGTTTATTTGTTTTCCTTACTCTTGATGAGAGAAAGTGAGAGAAAATGAGAAAAAAAAAATACAAATGAATGATATATACAAACAAGAATGTTCCAAAAATTGAAAAAGTTAAAATTGCTAAATAAAATTTGTAAGCTATTGAAAAGTTTTTTTTTTTTTTGGTTTTATCTTCAACAGTTATTTATAGATGGTGTTGCTAAGTCATCATTTTTTTTGAAAGCTCAAATTTGTATTTGTAAACTTAACTTTAATATCGAGTATCTTATATATTAGATTCTCTTTTGATCACGAACTTGAATTTCTTCTAGATCACTTTTTTTTTTTTTTTTGCTAATTTGACAATCCTGATGGCCACATAAGAGAAAACTATTTGTCAAGAGGCTGGAAGCTACAGGGTGCGGGAGAAGGAAGGAATAAGGGAGGAGAATGGTGGCGCATGGGCGGAATTGAGATTTTCAATGTTCAGGTATGTAGCCTAACGTGCCTAGTAAGTGGCGTGGATGGCACGAATATTAAGTAACATATTTTTAGCAACTTTTTAGTGTTGAAATTGGACCACCACTACACCATTATACCCGAAACTTTTGCTCCTTTTTTCTCTCTTCATACATACTTCGCTTGCGAAGTTTTCTCACTCACACGTAGTATTGGCAACGGTAATTGATATGCATCTACAACCAGAAATTAACTTCTTTATATATGTAAAAGCTCATACAGTATAAATATGAATTACATAAATTCTTCTTTAATTATCCGAATTCTATATATGTAGAGCTTAGCTAAACCTATTTCTCAAGGGTGAAGCAGAATAAGTCTTTCTGTTTTTATTGAAAGCATTTGGTAACCCTAATGAAGGACGAAATTTAGTCATCGTACAATAAACGGAATGCTAACATGCATATGCAATGTTTAAATTCCATGAAAAAAAAACTAATTTCCAAAGATTCACATATTCACATTTTATATATAGCCCTTTCACCTACTGCAGGTAATTTAAAACATTAACAGTTTAATAATATTCATTGTAGATATTATAATTAAGAAATTAAAACAATAGTTTAGCAATATTCATTGTAAACATTATGATTAAGAAAATAAAACCGAAATTGATCTTCTTACGTATATCTATAACCAAAAAAAAAAAAATTATAAGACTACTAGTTAAAAAGTTGCATGTCCGCATATGCATATTTCCAATGTACATTAATTACTCCGCAAGTTATGTACTGAATAGAAATAACAATATAAAACCAATCTTATAACATGCATAGATTTTCAAAGGTCAATAAATAAATGAAAGATTACCTAAAAGCATTTCCAACTCTTTCTTTGTTTATGAAAAGTCAATACCTTTATTTACTTTTAATTAAGCATTCGTGCCACTCTTGGATCGCAAATTTATACTTCTAAGAATGTTATAAAAGCTTTTAATTGTTAATGGGTCCCCATTCCCAAAATCCAACTTGTGCCTTTGTTTCGCACTTGAAATGAACCTTGTTGAGTCTCACTTTTACAACAAATAGAAACCAATGATTTGCCCTTCGTAGGCATTGAGCAAATTAAAAAAAAATGCCCTCTATCTCTAGAATCAAAAGGAAATATCTTGATGCCTTTGCTGTCGAGTAGAGACATTCGTTTGAGTTCGAGGATTTGGTTTATGTCACCTCGAGGCCACTGACTGACTAGGAGATGCCATGTTGTAGATATTTGATAGAAAACTGTCAAAATAGGTTAAGAATCTTGGATGCCTAGCAATGGGAGCAAACAAGAGAGATAAGTGATGACACTTAACGAAGTTGATACTTAGATGCGAGCGGGACTTAAATCCTTGAGGATTAGCATAAGACCGAATCAGAATTACTGCCTGGAGGAAATGCATCTAAAATCCCATTTGAACTAAACTCTAAGAAGAAAGGATCTCTGAGCAGTGTTTCATATGATGGTGTGAATGGCTTAAATAGAATCAATTTCGTGAATTGTCAATGTGGGAGATGAACTTGGACTGGATTGAGCAAAGTAGTATCTTGCTGGAACTAGACTCTTCTACCTGGGTTTGACTCGAATGTATGTATATGCATAAGGACCTTTGGAATCCGAGTGATTTGTTGTGGACTCGTGATGGAGAGTCATTTTAATTTGTAGACTAACATCATAGAGGAAGACTCTGTCTTCATCCATATATGTAAGTAAAGTGGCCCATTACAGTTTACTGTTGAGGAATTATGGGAAGGGGGCCAGTTTTCTCTCGTGTTACTTTGTGTCTCTTGCAGCTGAAGCCCCACCTCAAGCTTCTCAAATTTCCAGCTAAGGACCGAGCTTCCATGGCCATCAACATAATTTAAGGTACGCATTTATTACTTTAGGATGCATATGATAAGTATGAAATGCTTGATCATTGGTTTATTGGCTTGTAAATTCTACAATTAGTATCATAGCCAAGACTGGCTTTTTTTTCCCACATATCCATGCTTATTTGAGTTGTTGATGGCTTCTTATGCTTGGTTTTACATGTTTTCACAATTGATGCACAACTCAAGATTTTAAATCTACACTTTGACTTATTTTCGTTGTCAATTGTGGTATGCCTAGCTTTGGTGCAGTGTACATGTTTTAAAAATCAATTTTTCATGATATTTTTTACAGCTAAAATGTTGAATGGGAAGAACGTGTTGAAACTAGGTTGTACGACTCGAAACGGGTCAAAAACAGGTGAGGAATGGCTTTCACGACTTTATGGAACTCGCCCATCGGCCTCCAAAACTTTTTAAGTTTTTTAGAAAAGCCCCTAATGGAACTATTCGATCCTGCAAAATTTTAAAATTTAATTTGAGTCCTAGTTAGATTCATTACATACAAAACCCCACTTTTTCAATCGAAAGAAACATATGGAGAGCTTTATGTAGGTCCATAATTTTTCTGTAATTAAGAGGACCCTTTTTTGGTAAGTTTTGGAGGTCCACAATGTTGGTGTGATTACAAGGGGACCCATTATTGGTAAATCACATGGAGGTCCATATGTCTAAATTTTTTTTATCCACCCTAAAGAAAGACAATTTATGAAGATTATTTATACAAAGAGGGATATTTTAACATAAGACTTTTTAAACAAGACTAGACATAATTTCTAGTCATTGATCTACAAAATCTAATGGTTGAGATGATTGATGAGTTGACAATATTAAATGTATCTTGTTGACTTTCAATCTCAACCATTGGATTTTGTGAGATCAAAGGCTATAAATTTGTGTCAATAAATTGTGTAAAAAATTTGTGTTAAAATATCCCCTCCCTAATACAAAAAATTATAAAATTATAATAAATTTATGACAAAAATGAGTAAAATAAGCTTGTTTAGGCTTTCCTCTCAACCAATCAATCAATCCAAAACAGTATTTGTGAAACAAAGCTATCGGTAAGTGTGTCGACAGGGTGCACACTCCAATGCTTAATTCAGTAGTGTTTGAAGTGTATTTTAGCACAAAAAATAGTTAATTCAGATGTGATAGCAAGCTTACTCTTAACTTTCTTGGTTTTAGGTTTTTGTAGAGAGGATTATGACTTGGCACCCCATTAATGGTTGAAGTGGGTCTTAATCGTTTATTGACTTCTAGGTTATGGGTAATTGTCGATTAGTTGTGGCTCAACTTATTGATGCGGGTGAAAGGCATGGTGCTTTGTTGGATTATGGAGATTGTGCTATATAATTTGTGTCCTAGATTTTAGGGATTTTGATTTGCACCCTCTTTTGTACACACCAAGTGGTATTGTGTATGTTTCTTATACTAAGATGAGCTAACTTAGTCTTTTTAGAACTCCTTGGAGCCGAGTGGACTGGGCTTCATATGTGGGTCCTAGGCTTGGTAGGCTCATAAGCCTTTCGTGTGGATCTTAATTTGTGAGGATCTTCTCTATTTGGGTTCCTATTTTGGGCTTTTGGATTTTTATCACTAATAAAGATTTTATTATTGAGTTCCAAAACCAATAATTTTGAATAGTTATGCATACAACTATCATGGGGCCAATCATGATAGATTATTTAAGTTCTATAAAAGGTTTTTTTTTTTTTTTTAATTTTCATAATTGTCTCAGGTGGGTTACGACTTTGCTAAGATCCATAGGGGTGGTGATCTTAACATGCCGGCTTGTTACTACTTGGCTTGATGCTTAGGATGGCAAAGATATTGGTTGGATATTTAATACTTTTCATTATTTACGAGTGCCCCTTACTGATACCAAGTCATCTTTAGTCTTGTATTCAACTAATTCTGCTTAATCTATATTGGAGAGTTTTCATTTGGTATAATGAGAACTCTTGTATTTGCACATGGAACAAGTGTTATAGCATATCTAACAGTGAGAATTTTGCATGTTTTATGGTTTCACATGATTATTGATAACTGTTATTATTTCTTTGGCTTTAAATCCTTCCACAATATCTCTTCAATTGTCATCCATTTTGTGTTTAATTGAGGCAAATTATGGGGATTGACATTAGATTTCATAGTTTATTTATGAGTAAACGTTGAAGGCTATGTGGATGCTATTAGGCTACAGTTTAAAAAGTTTAATAAGAAAGAGAAGTCCACTTATATGAGTTTGGTTACAACTGTACTATATGATGGCGTTAGTGGGATTAAAGTATACACCATAAAAATTTGAAAAGTGGCTATAAAATCCAATGGTCTGGGTAAAACTTCAATAGGATGACTGTGAGTGAGGCTTCCATCCCACTTAGAGCGATTACGACCTTAGTATTGCTTTTCAAAGTCTTTGTGATCACTTAGAGGGTCAAACAGGTCAAGTCACAAAGATAGGACCCAGAGAGTTGTATGGAGTAGTGGCTTGGGTAAATCATCACTAAAAAAAATTATGGATGACGAAAGTTTGATCCCCTAATATCTAAGACCCAAACTATGTTACCCTTTTAAAGATAGGTTTAGAAAGTTGGATACTGACTTCTGTTTTCATCTCTTTTGCTCATCATCTCTTGAGTTCTCAATATTTGTAGAAAAATATCACGGCTCAATCTATATCCTCTATGTCCATCACAATTTTTCTAAAATCAACATGATCCATGAAGTCTTCCCACTACCATCACAATTGATTTCTTGATGAAAATCCGTTAATACCAACCTGAAGGGGAAAGAAATGCTTGTTGAATAGTGTAACTATGAATAGTATCAATGTGATACTGTGAACAGCACTAGGTGAACAACGTGATGTGACATTAACAATGCTAGATGAATAGTGATACATGAATAGTATTGGGGTTGAACAGTGACATTGTGAACAATATCAGTAAACAATGTTGTTGTGAACAATATTTCTAGAAATAATACAGTTATTAAATAGTAATATTAGTGAATAGTATCCATGGTACTCCTAAATTCTTTCCTTGTAGAAGAAATCTTCTAGTGCACTCCTATAAAGAAAGTTGAATACTTTGACATTCTTGTGACAAATATAGAGGGAGTATATAGTTAATAAACATAGAGTGAGTAATGATATTGATGGATAATGGCATTGACGGTTGGTTGGTTCATTGGTTCTTTGCATTTTAGATATTTTTAAAACATTGTTTATTATTGTTGTTTTATTGGAGATTTTATTTAAATTTTTTTTTTGCTTACTTAGCTATTAATTTGATTCTATTTGGCACCTATTTATGTTATTTGCAGATTTTTCTCCTAAGATGCCAAAGGGGGAGATTATTGGGAAACTATGTGTTGGCATCTTTGTCATTATGTGCTAAAAGAAATCAGATTAAATATTATTTGTGTTGGTTACAGGGATTTATTATATTAACTTTGGTTATTAACCTTTTAGTATGTGGAATATATTTACTCTTTTAAACCAAAGTTTTATTTGATGATCTTATGATTTTTTATCTCTCTAGTTTTACTATCTTATCCTTATCCTAATGTTGAATAATTGTCATAGTTTTTAAATTGATCATTTGATTATTTACGTTCAATTGAGTTTAACGAGTTTGTTTTAATGTAAGACTATGTTCAACTAGGTATATTCACACGTTGAACTCAGGTACTTGGATGATGATAAACCAAATCAAATTTCAAATCCCTTCTTGTTCTCTTGTGATTAAGGTTCAAATTACCATGGTGATGGAATTTCGCATCTCTCAAATTTTGTATTTCGCTCCGTGAGCTATGGGCATGTTGATCGTATCTTCATCTCTTCATCTCTTTCTCTAATCAAATCGATTGGCTATAAAAGGCAATGCTATGACATGTTGAAACTATCCAAGTTAGTGACGAGCTTCAAAAAGTCGGAGACAGTTTTTATTTAGAGAGACTTTGCTTTTGAGATCATTAAGATTGATAAACTAATTATCAATTCTTAATGAAATTGTTTTAGATTTTCTTCTCTTCTTTTATTCTTATTATTTCATTTTGGTGTGAGGAGTTTTTCAAGATCAGTTAACATTCACGTAATATAAAAGTTGTGGAGAAATTTGTTACAAAAACTAGGCATTAGAATAGAAGGAGTCTATCATAGAGGGATTTTGTAGAGTGTGAGTCCTAGGTTTGGTGTAAATACCTGAATCCATAATTAAGTTCTCAAGCTTGAAATAGCCTTCATGGATGTAGGTTATTAAGAGCCGAACCATGTTAAAATTCTCCATTCTCATTTCATTTATATTGCTCATTCTTTGCAACTTATTTATTCCTGTTTATTTTTCTTGTATGTTCTTTTGGTTATAACTAATCCGGTCTAACATTATGCTTTATAAAAGACTACTTCATTCATAATTATACTAATTTATGATGATAGTAAAAGAGTATTTCAACAAATTGATTTAGCAACTGAAATTATTTTGATAAGAAAATAATTGACACAATCACACAAGAATATGAAGAACAAAAAGAGTAATTTAGTATTTATTTTAGAAAAGTCATTTTTATATCCTAACAACATGTACTCAAACAAATATGAATAGATGAGCCTTGAATATGTTAGTGTTTTCTACTATTAAATTAGTAACAAGAGTTTTTACAAAGAACAAATAAGGTAAAACTTTCAAAATAAATTAAGGATATATTTTATATCTAATAAATTTTAAAAAACTAAAAAAGAGCCTGTTGTAAAAGCCTTTAAACTCTTCCTAGTGTGAAAAAGCTTATTTAATCACACTTAAACTTCTTAAATGGAAACCATAACATACAAAATATATTTTAAAGAGTTTTTGACATTAAAAAAGGTCTTTTTGTCAATAGATAAGTTCAAACAAAAATTACTTTATCTAATCAAACACGAAACAAAATTTGATAAAAGCTATTTTTAGAAGATCGACGTCTATAAAATCTTATTGTATAAGCTCTTGTTAAATAAAGATAAATAGATGAACCTAAATATCGTATTCATAAAATTCATGCTCGGATGAATTATGCTTACTATGTTTAAGGTATTTAAATTCTCTTCCTTATATTGACTATTACTTGAAGTAAGATTTTAATAAATTCTTTATCATATAGTTGTACTTTGAAATTCTTTTTGTTAATTAATTTTTTCAAAAATAAATTTAACTTACTTGGTATTTGTGAATTCTGAAGCCACAGAGCCTCATAAAATGAAACTAACCAGTTATAGCTGATATGACATATGTAAAGAAAAATGGCATAGAGAAATTTTTATGTGGTTCAGCTTAAACAAGCCTACATCCACAGGCAGCCAAGCTACAATTCACTATGTTGTTCAAGTTTACAAGACTTAGGATTTTACAGTTGAGGAATGCACCAAACTCAACTATCCTATATAAACTGTGCTCTCTATCCAAAAACTCCAACACTAGCGAACAAACTTCCTAAAATCGTGCTGCACTTCACACCAAACAGTTTGAGTCCCTCTCAAACTATAATACAATTTTCCAAAGAGATAATCAATCCCTATTGATTATTCACAATATGATAAGAGATAAAGCTAATAAAAAATGCGAGCTAACCAAGAGAAGTTTTCTGAACTAAAACAACTAGCATATAAAAAGAACTACTAGACTTCAAATACAATTCTTCCTTTTTAATGCCTATCACGTCCAGTAGCAAGCAATCCTTATTTCATAAGGAGTCTTCAAGATCCTTTTGATGTCAACCAAATATCCTGCATGTCTTGAAGTCAAGGAAAGATAAATCACGTTTGGAATAAGAAGTGAAATATCATTATTTCTTTCTTAATACTACATAAAATAAACACTTTCCAAACATATCACAATATTCTAGAAATATTATGCAGTTCATTATTTCCTAATTGATTCAGTTAAAAATAGAAAGTAATTAATGCTATATCAAAAATTATTTTCTCCAAAATGCCAACACAACAATGCCACATGATTGACATATGGCAGACAATATGGCATTGTCCTAACAATATTTTTTAGTTTTCTTTTCTGATCTATTCATCTGCATTTAAAGGAAGGTTAAATTTCATTAGTATTTTGACTAGATAAGTATTTTTATTTTTATTTACCAATATACACGTATGATTAGAGCTAGGATTTTAGTTTTGTGAGGGCCAAAGTATTTAAAAAATTGGAAGATCAAGTATGAGAAAATAAACTAATGGATTAGAAATATTAGTCAAACAAAAACTTCTATACAAAATTTTGAAACTAAAGTAATGAAAATTATTTATCGATTAAACTAAATCAACAAAACATAAATGAATAAATATGTTGCTTAACTAATATCTATATATATATCTGTGTGTGTAAAGAAGAAAATTAAATAAAACTAAAGTTTCAAATCCTAAAATCTAGTTCTTGAGAAATCATCCCAAAAATTTTCAAGTTAATTTTGGTTTTGAGAATTTAATAGTGGAAAAATTAGATTAAAAGCTTAAAACAAAACCTTAACCGAATAATAAGAAAACATTATTTTAAATTTTCAAGTATTCCAAAGAAAAAAATAACTAAACTGATTCTTTACTATGATGGAAAATTGCATGAAAAGTTTACATGTTTTATATACTGAAGAAAGTAAATCATGATAGAGAGAGAGAGAGAGAGAGAGAGAGAGGAATATTAAAAGATTGTTTTTTGCCTTTTATATATGAGAGTTTGAGAAATTTGAAAAAAGAAAGTTCGAATATGAAAAATTTAAGTTATGTAAATTAAAATTTAAGATAATAAAAATAATAAACGAAAAAAATTAGAAATAAAATAACCATAAATGTGGAACTAAACAACTCAATAATCATTTGTCTGCATATGGGGAATTAATAATGAAAAATATAATATATCTGATAGTAAAATATCGCATTCTAATAATATTAAGGAGATGTTATTTGGCCTGAAGGGCCAATATGCAAAATCTTAACATATTTGGTGGTAAAATGATGCAAGGTTCTAACAATATCATGGATTTAATGTTTGGCTTGAGGCCCGGTGCTTGGCCCTCTTCATGACTAAAAATAACTGCACCTTGTTTGCATCACCAAGGTTTGATAGAAAAGAACTTCATTAAAACTTAAAACCTTGTATTTGATGAACTAAATTCTTAAGCATGCCTTGGTGGAAAAACTTATAAAGAAATATTACTACTGTACTTAATATTAATATCACATTTAAGAAACAAAAAAAAGATACAAAATATTACACACACACACACACACCCACCCACCAATTCAATACAATAACAAAGCCAAAAAGAGAAAAGGGTAAAATCATAAAATTTCTTCATTTGATCAACAAATTAGTCCTTCACATTAGGGACTGCAAAGGTCGAGTTTTCATAGATTTCATGTTTCTCTTCTTACAGGTAACATTATTCTCGTCATCCTCGTCAACCTCTTCTTCCTTTTTATAACTATCAACATTTGTACCATTTTTGTTATTCTCCTCTTCTAGTAAGTAAGTTCTACATAATTAATTTCTAAAAAAGAAGGTTTATAATTTTTAGCAAAACCTTTCATAACCTTCTTTCCTTTACTTTCTACTACACCTCTTTTTTAGGCCCAAATCCTAAGTAGAATTAAGTAAAATTCATATTAATTGGACATCAAAGTTGAACCATTCTTGGTTGCTTGAGGTCAACCATGACAAGATATATAGTTTCCATTTATCTCATTGTTTCTTGTTTGGGTTCATTTTTGCATTTGAGAAGCTTTGCCATCACTTTTACTGCAAGGAAAATTTTGTCTCTCTTCTTTCTTTGACGCAAATTGATTGTTCATAGTATTGTCTTTATTATCAAAAGCCCTATCTTCCCCATTTGCCACAATCGTTTCTTCTCTCTCTGGTAATGAGGTGTCACTATGTATAAATATATATGTTAACATCTCTCTAAGATGTGAAAGAGATTTATCTCTATCATAAATATTAGACAATTAATAACATTTATTTTGAATATATCAAAGGAACACCCATGTACATAATTTGAAAAGGAATATATTGGGATCTAAATTAATGTGAAAGTTTTGATATAAATAAGAATAGTGGTTTACTTGTCAATGACATCATTGAATTTATCATTTAACCTTTCATCTTTTTTGAGAGAATGTTCTCCTAAAAACTGTTCAAAGAACAAAGAGAAAGAAAGATAGGACCAAAAACAAAAGAGAATACAAAGACGTGATAAAGAAAGATAGAATTAGAAACAGAAGAGAATAGAGAGACATGATATAGATTAATAATATAATTGGCTTTTTTGGAACAAATATACGAAAAAGTAAATAAATTTAGGGTTTGTTGAAACCCTAATAAGGTATAGTTGAAAACTTTTAAAGGTAGTATGTTGATAAGTTTAAATAGAAAGAGTTATAAAGAGAGTTTTGGTGGATCTACAATTTAGCAAAATAAGAAACATAGAAAAAAGGTTCTGGCTAGAAAATTAACCTGACAAAGATATGGTGAATCAACTTCTTTTGAGAAAGAGAGAACATCCCATGGTGATTGATTCAACTTGCACAGTTGTGTTTGTAGCATTTCTAATGGCATCACTGATGAAAGATTTACATTTTTAGGAATCCTTATTTTGAAGATTAACATTTATAAAGATTCAAAACTCTTTTTCCTCTCTGTCTTTCTTTATAATTATCTCTCTACCACGAGCTTTTGTTTTGTTGTTACTCCTTATTTGGTCCTCGTTCTACTTACACTTTTTGTTTGGTTATAATTTTAAAACTTTATTGTTAGTGTCAATATCGTGACACCTAAGCATGTGTACCATATGTGAGTTATTTTGGTCAACTTGTGATAAAAACATGATGATATTTACTTTCTATTTTATTATTGTTTCTAGATGTTTATCTTCATAAGGAAGTATTATATTAAGCTTGATTATCTCTTATTATATTAGGATATTATTTTAGTATTCTAGTTTACCTAGGAGAGAATATATCACTTCCTATTTTGTTTGATCATTATCTCATCTTACCTACTACTTATGATTGAGAATTTACAGGATATGGATTATGATGGCAACTGTTTATTCATTTACTATACAAAGTTATTTTTATTACTTATATAGTAATCACATTTTAGAGCAATATAGGGTTGGGCTGTAGAGAATATTGAAATATGTCTTGTCTTTGATTTACGTGAGATTATTCATGTATGAGAGGATTGTAATCGTGCATGAATTTGTTTAAGTCTATTATTATTTGTAAACACTAGTGAGTTGAGTGTTTATCCAATTTAGTATAAGACATGGTTGTAGTATTTTACTTAACAATGTGTTATTAAGTTATCAACAACAAAGAGTTGGCAGTGTCACTAAAGTTTAGATCTTGGAGAGATTTGTTGTACATAACTTAGGTTAGTGTTTAAGAGAGTGAGTCAACACTATAAACATTCCTAAAGATTGTACAAACAAGAACTTAATGAATTGCAACTCTAAGCTTTCCATGGATGTAGGTTTTATAATCAAACCATGTAAATTCTCCTGACATTTATGTTATCTGTTATATTATTTATAACTAATCTATCATCTTCTGATCTTACAATTGGTAGTAGAGCAAGTTTACTGACATACAAGTGAAGAAAGATCACGTTAATTTGAAGGCGTTGATTTCATACAAAATGGAGAACTTGGAACATAACCACTGATTCTTAAAAGTGGTAATTATGCCTATTGGAAAGTAAAATTGATGATGTATATCAAATCTCTTGATGATAGGCCATGGACTAGAGTTCTAAGAGGCTAGACACCACCAACATAATTGAATGCATTCAGAGTTACAGAACCTAAACCTGAAAAAGGATGGACTAATGAAGAATATAGATGATCCGGTTGGAATTCAAAGGCACTCAATGCAATTTTTATTTTAGTTGATCTAAAAAACTATGGTAAGATTTTGAGATACACAGTGTTAAAGAAGCTTGGGACATTCTTGAGGTAAAACATGAAGGTATAGCTTCTACCAAAAGATTAAAATTGATGAGATTAAATTCACAATTTAAGAACTTGATGATTGGTAAGCATGAATCAATATCTGATTTTTATTCAAAACTATGTCATATTACAAATTCTGCATATATGCTTGGTAGAACTTTTACAGATGCAGAAGTTGCTAGCAAAATCATCAAGACTAATCCAAATAAATTCCAACAAAAAATCTCTACCATTAAAAAAGTCAAGAATACTGATGAGATTAGAGTTGATGAACTTGTTGGAATTCTTCAGAACCTTAAAATGAATCAATACATAGAAGCAGAAAGGTAAAAGTATTGCATTCTCTGCCCAAGTTGAAAAATCAGATGATGAAAGTAACGATGATTTTGATGAAGTTGATTCAAAATTTATTGCTTTACTAATAAAGAATTATGTTAAGTTTATGAAAAGGGACATTTCTTTTACCCTCTAAGGTAAGGTTTAGTGACAATTTACCCCCTCTATTATTTAATATTACAATATACCCCATCGATTTCAAATTCTCCCATTAACTTAAACGCTATTGTAGCCTCTGTCATTGTCAGGAGCAAGAGAGAGAAGAAATTTTTCATGTTATGATAGAAATGCCCTTATACCAAGTGTTATGACTTTGAAAAATAATATAAAATTTAAAAAAGGTAAACAGTAAGTCAAAAGTGTGTTGGTTTATGACAGAAATACCCTTATTAGCATGGTTTTGGCCTTCATAACTCATTACCCTTGCACGTGTAGACTAACATTGAACAAATAAAATAACTAAAATAAATGATTGAGAATGCAATATAAAAAGCCAGAAGCTCTATCCCAAAGCAGACCGTTGCTACTAACAACGGTCACAAGGGCATCACCAACACCAACTATAAAAGCTACATGTGGGTAGCAACAGCCAGTTGCTTTGAAAGCTTCATCATCTAACATTCTCTACCGAAAATACTTACACCCTTCCATTGAAAGCTTGTCAACTCCAGGTTGCTAACACTACTAAAGTCTGATCAATACAGCGAAAACGTCTTCAAGCAACTCAATAGCAAACATCAATGCAATCAATGGAGGGTTGATCAAGTTTAAAAACAGGAAATGTAGATATAGAAGGAGGGCTGCAGTTAGGATTTTTGAGTCAGAGGCTAATCCAGGCAAATTGTATTTCAATTGCATGAACAGAGAGTGTTCATACTACTCATGGTGGAATCCTGGTGAGGATGAAATAAATCCAGCAACTGACTTACACATGCTGCTACCATCCAGAATGATGCAAATGCAAGTGCAAAAAGTCGTTGATGCTGTGCAGGCCATAGATCACTATGCAAGAGATGTGAAGAAAGTGGCTGAGAAGATAGATATAGTCTTAGCACAACAAAAAGCAATGAAAAGGCTTATTTGTTTTATTATTGTAGGGGCTATTTCTTTGAAGCTAGGTTTATTCTAAGTTAGTAAATGTATGCAATTTACCCACCACTATAGCTTTCATCGAAACAAATGCTTCTACTATATTACAACCAACAACCATATCACAACAATACATTCCATTTATCAAAAGAGTAGGAAGGCAATGCATTCACCATTGTAAAACCTAAGTACAAAGCAAAAGAAAGGCCTTTAAATAGTTTGGCCATGCCAGTATTCATTTTGCATGCACATAGTGAATGTATATAGCATAAATACTCTTAAAATCCATAGAAAATCTAATATTCTTGTGACATCAAATCTATTGCAAAAAAAAAAAAAAAAAGGAATATAATACCCCTAATATAATTCATAAGATAATGTCTTTACGCTCGATCTTGCTGTTATGTTGGCTGAGTGTAGGTTGCTGGCTAAGTTGAGGTAGCTGGTATCTCCTCTTGATCTCCATGTTGAACTGCAAATCTTCTGGATCCCTGGACATGACATTAATGAAGCATTTTGTTATTTGCAATGAAAGAATAGATGCAACTAAAAAGGAAAATGAAGTAATCATATTTACACTTCTGTTGTGAACTTGAGTAGCCTGATTGGATGTTAGTGATTGAGTTGCACTAGCTGGAATTTGCTCTTGTTGTTCTACTGCAGACCTTCTGTTGCCCTGCATAGCAAATTGAAAATCAAAATAATCAGTATTTCTTCATAAGTCACAAAGTAAAACTGGAAGCATAAATAATATGATATTGTATATCACTTTTCCTCTTTGTTATGCATTTTTGGCCTGCAAGCAATGCACCAACAAAATAATAGGCAGTATCCAAATCTTTAATAGAATTCAAATGTAAATAACTATAGGGTAAGAATTACCCTATTCTTTGATGCCCCTGCATTTGATGGAGCAAGCCTGCAGGTCCTTCTATTGTGGCCTTCCCTATTACAAAAACTACAATGGATCATAAATGATCTCTTATTCTTTATAACAGGCTCATGTGCCCCTCTCCTTCTAATTTTCTTAGACCTTGTAGGCTTTCTTGATTTCAAAGGGGGTAGAATTGGTGATGCATTACCCTCAAGCCAAACACCCTGATTTGGTATTGGATGAATCATACCAACACAGGTTCTCCTATATGCTTCCATAGTAAGCAAATGGTCAATGTAATCCTCAGCATTCAACCTTGAGTAGCAGATTGCCCCATAGCATGTTTACATGGAATTTCACTTACGCCCCAAGCACCACAGTCACAGAATCTCTGTCCTAGTTTCACCTCAAATGTCTTGATTCCATCATAAACCTCAAACTCCAAATCGCCACTATGAATAAGCATCAACCGTCTTCCTTCATCTATCAACTTGTTCGATAATAGAAAACTCCTTTTTTAAGCTCTAGTGATGTCAAATAGGTTGAGATTTGGATATAGATCAACATTCTTTTAAAACTCTTTGAGAGTTGAAATTGTATTGTTCTTTTTCTATTGTTTTTTTTTAATTCTTATTAATATTGATTATGCTACCTTTTTGACATGCCACCTTTAGTTGATTACTAGTTACTTTTTAATTTATAACAGTGTATAAAGAATTTGTATGTAATTGATATATATGGCATTACTTATTTAATGCTACTTTTATTGCCATTATTATTGGACTTCTTCATTGATTTTGCTTCAAATTCATCCCATGCCATTATATATATATATATATATATATTTGTATTTACATTATACAATTATATATATATATATTTGTATTTACATTATACAATTACAAGGAAAGTTTATAAATATTTCATAAATTTTAGAGGAGAAATTGTATTAATTGATTACACATTAAGGTTGCTCATGTACTCTACTAAATAAATTTTCATGTAGCTCTTAAAGAGATTTATGTTGAGTTTGAGGACCGTTTGTTACAATTTTTAAAATTTCAAGGGTGATTTTTAAAAAAAATAATAATCATAAAAAAAATACATATGAGCTGAAACAATATGTATATAACAATTCAAAGCATTATAAGTCTCTCTCTATTTTTGGAAGTTACAATAACTATTAACAAAGTTAACGGTAATTTATAAATTAGGATAATTCTTCTTGCCCCCTGAGGTGAGGTTCAATCATCCTGACTTTTCTGAAATGTCTTATTTGCCACTTTAGTTTTGACTGACAACGTTAACTTTAACAACGTAAGGGTAAAATGGTAATTATGTAAATAAACTTTGACAGATCAGTAATAATTATTATTGAACCAGTTAGACCAATAAATCTTGATTAAAAATTATATTATGTTTTTAATTGTAACTTAAATAAGGAAAAATTGAGAAAATAGACACAATTAGGGACCCTCATTGAAATTTAGACACATTCTGAGAAATTTTCATGCCATAGAGACTCAATTACCCTTATGTATTCAATTTTCCCCTAAAGCCTTATTTCCCTTTATTTCCCTCTTCAGTCAAAAATTACCAAAACCCATCGACACTGCTCGAAATACAAACCAACATGAGCATCGACTGAGGATAAAAGCATCAAGTAAGGCGACGTAGAGAGAAGCATAATCGACACTGAGAGTCCCTAATTGTGATTTATTTGGTTGTTATTTGCTAGATTTGATTTAGTTTTTAAGAAATTTGAATTAGGGATTTGAATTTTCGTCGGATTTGTGAACTTATTTAGGGATAAATCGAGTGTTATAATGTGATTTTTGTGGTTTGATGCATGTGAAAACTAACGAAACGAGTTGTGAATCCAGTGCTATGTCACGAAGCAGAAGACACTCAACACTCGACAACACCCTGTCGAGTCGTGTCGAGTTGTGAAATGTTGAGTGTCGAGTTTTTGTCGAGTGGTGGTGTAGTGACGAGTGGTGGTGCGGTGTCGAGTGGTGTAGAGTCGAGTGTTGGATAATTGTCGAGTTATGTCGAGTTATGTCGAGTTTTGTCGAGTGTCGAGTGTCGCTTGTGTCGACTCGACTCTGCACCAGTCGACACACGACACTCGACAAATATACGACACTCGACACTACACCACTCGATACTGCACCACTCGACACTACACCACTCGACAATTATCTGACACTCGACACTACACCACCACTCATCACTAGACCACAACTCGACAAACTCTCGACACTCGACATTTCACAACTTGACACGACTCGACAGGGTGTTGTCAAGTGTTGAGTGTCTTCTGCTTCACGATATAACACTGGATTCACAACTTGTTTTGTTGGTTTTCATATGCATCAAACCACAAAAATCATATTATAATACTCGATTTATCCCTAAATAAGTTCACAAATCCGACGGAAATTCAAATCCCTAATTCAAATTCCCTAAAATCTAAATCAAATCTAACGAATAACAACTAAATAAATCACAATTAGGGACCCTCCGTGTCGATAGGTGCTTCTCTCTGCGTCATCTTGCTTGATGCTTCTATCCTCAGCTGATGCTCGTATTGGTTTAAGTTTCAAGCGGTGTCGATGGGTTTCGGTAATTTTTGACTGAAGAGAGAAATAAGGCTTTGGGAAAAAATTGAATACATAAGGGTAATTGGGTCTTTTTATCAAGAAAGTGTCTATGACATAAAAATTTTTCAAGATGTGTCCAAATTTCAGTGAGGGTCCCTAATTGTGTCTATTTTCTCAATTTTCCCCTTAAATAATAACGAATAAAAAAACAATGCAATCAAATCACAAATTCATAGCCACCATAGCAACATCTCATCACCCACAACCCTTTCACCATTCCAGCTCCTTCCTAACCATACCATCGCAATAACTCTTTAAATGATATAAAAAAGAAGAATGTTCACCAAAATGCAAACTACTATGAGATATGACAAAAACTTAAATGGCTTAAAGAACAATCAACCATTACCAGTTTCTTAAATCAAATAAGTCTTTGACGTACCCTTTAAAAGGTATTCCAATGCAACATAGCCTAGATTTCCAGAAAGCTTTACATTCTTACTTTGAGTTCCAGCAGCCACCGCAAGGCTAAAACCTATTAGGCCTGAAACATTCTTTAGCAAAATACAATAATTATGTTAATTCTCCACCTCTTGCAACACTTCCACCACTCTCCATCATGCCTCCGAGGCCCTCTCCTCTTCGGCTTCCTCTCCATGTCCCTCACTCTCCAAATCGTCTCCAAATTCCCTAACTCCCATAATCACAATCTCCACAGCTAGTCACCACTAGCACAAACAACCATATTACATCAGAAAGCCATTACCACCACACCATTCTCTAGAGAATACATCAAACCTATTTTTGCCCATAACCAATTCATCTGTAACAACAAATTTCCCATAACCACCATGAATACAAAATCTTGCCATAATCAAGATCAAAAGCCAGCCACATTCATCCAAAATCACAAAGGCAACCAACCAAACCTACCCCTACACAATGCTATAATCAACATAAGCCTAAAGACTACCAACTAAAGACTTATCCATCACCGAGTCAAATGAAGAAAGGGCATAAAAAAAGGAATGCAGAAAAGAGGAGAGAATAGAGAGATCGGTGAAGAGTGCAGGGTGTTATTGGCATGTGGTAATGGCATTGTTAATGGCGTGTGAGTCTAGGTTGTTTGGGTACTAATGTGGTAATGTTGGCAGTGGAGAGGAAGAGGAGAGATAAGAAGAGGTGGTGGAGAAGAAGAGAAGAGAGAGAAGATGAAGAAGATTTATACTTTTTATTAATACTTTATTTTTATTAATTTTTGTTTTTTGACTGGTCAAATACCTAAAGAAAAGGGTATTATGATCTATTCGATGTCTATTAGGGTTAAATGATAATGATTTTTAGACTAACATTTTCTGTTAACTTTAACAGGGTTTGAAACTCAATGGGTAAATCATATATTTTAGAAAAGTCAAGGATGAATCGCGAATTATGTCTTACCTCATGAGGTAAAAATAATTATCTCATACAAATTTTATACAGATAAGAAACCAATACTTTGGGAAACAACAATATTAATTTAAGTTACATTCTATTAAATAAATAATATTAATTATTAACACGTCTTAATGTGTATTTCAAGAGAGACTCTTACTACCAATTTTTTTTCCTTAAAAAACTAATACTTCAAAGAAGGTTATTGTTGACTAACCCAAGAAAATATTTGGTAGAACCGTTTTAAAAGCGTTACTTTATAATCTTGTTATTTAATTATTGTATTTTGTATTAGATTTCAAAAAAATATTTGAGTAACCTTTCAAATCTACTTATTTAATAATCCATGTATACCAAGGCAATAATTTAAAAAGAAAACCTTAAAAAATAATTCAAGACTTTGATTAACCTCATAATATTAGAAATATATGCATTATAATTAAATAATTTCAACGTCTGTCGTGTTGTAAATATATGCCCATTTATTAACCATTAAATTTATGTGATTGGCCCCATAAGGAAATATCTTTTGTTTCTTTAAATGAATCAACTAATCTAAACTCAAAGTCTTATCTAAACTTTAAAACAAAAAACATACAAATACTTCCCAACTTTAAACAACTATCCTTCCCAAATTTTGTAAGTTTCTCCTCTATAAATCAATAAGTGTGCTCATATATATATATATATATATATATATATATATATATATATATATATATATATATAATATATATATATATATATATATATATATATATATATATTCGATTCTAAATGCATTTTGTTCAATAAATTTTGACTTTTTGGGTAGTGATGAACCCAAAAATTTTCTTTAGAGGGGGCATCACATAGTTTAGAATAAAAATAAATATGAAACTAAATATAATAATTAAGATTTAATTATATTTAAAATAATTTTAGGATAAATTAAAAATTAGATATTTTCTTAATTTTTTAATATATATATATATATATGTATATATATACGTGTGTGTGTGTGTAAGATTAAAGTCATATATTATAGTTTGAAAAAGTTTTCTAACATATATATAAGTTTTAAAGTCTTTTGATTATAATTAAACTAATATGTTCTGAATAATATTGTTTTAACACTTTATATAAGAGCTAAACGTATTTAATATTTGGATTTTGATATTTTATAGTTAGAGAATTTATTTATTTTGTGCATGATGAATTGAGTTCAAAGGAGATTTATAAAAGTTTACATTGATGTAGTATATATTGCAAATAATCTTTCAAATCAATTATGAATATGTATATTCTAAATACCTTTCAAATAAATTATTTAAGTATATATATCATGATATTTTAATAATCTAATAACATAAAATGGAGGCACATAAATGAACCATCTAACTGTGGAACTCTAAGAGGGTTTAATAGAAACAACCCCTAAAATTAAGGGTGAACCCAAGAGCAAGATGTATATTTGTTAAAATCAGGTAGAAGGCATATTTATTAAAATTAATTAATTTTTATATGAGGGTATATTTGTGACCTTAGAAACTTAAGGGGTAAAATGGAATTTCAAATTTTCAGTGGCGGCATAGGCCCTCCCTTGTCTAAGCATAGGTCTGCCTATGTTCTTGGGTGACATAATGTATTCAATCACCAAAAAGTTTTGTAATTTTGAACCCACAGATTCAGTTACATCAATTAAAACACAAGCAGTTATATAAAACGTAACCAGTGAAAAAGTCAAAGATGCACAACAAACTTTTACATGGTTCGACTATAACCAAGCTTACATCCATTGGCAGCCAAGCTGCAATTCACTAATTTGTTCCAGATGTTAAACTACTTGAATTTATAGTAGTACATAGAAACCCTTTCTTACTCACTCATCTTTTTTTGTAACCTTACGCTCCCTTCCAAGCATAGTAAAACAACTTCCTAACCTTGTTGTACTTTACTGTCCAACAGATCAAGACCCTTCTTGATTGTAAAATACTTTCTCAGTAATACTTAACAAATAAAGATAAAAATCAACAAAGCTATCTGTATTTTATCTGTTACGAATATTGTAACTTCACCAATTGAGAAAGACAGAACTATGATATCAGTCACAGAATCATGAAAATAATTATCCTTCAAACCATGATCTAACTCTCAAGAACAAGAACTTAGCTAAAAACTAAATAAACAAATATGTAAACTCAACGTAAATAGATGTGCATTGAACACTCTCTCAACAAAATACTTGAACAAAGTTTTCATTTCCTGGACGTTGAGCGAACTCTCCTTTATATAAGTTGCATGTGCAACATTCCTTATTAAAAAACGATTTCATCAAAGCTTTCCAAATCATGTAAAATTTGCAAAATAACTTAAGAGATAAATATCAATGAATAATATGAAGCAATATTTTAATCTCCCAAACTAGACACGAAATAAAAGTCTTCTTATATTAGAACTCATCCAGCAAGCAATCCTTATCCAATAAGGATTCTTCATCATCCTTTTGATGTCAATCAAAATAACTTGCATATCTTGAAGTCAAGGAAAGGTAAATCACATTTAATATATTCAATAAATAATCATGATCATAATCTTTCCTAATACAAGATAAAATCAAGAATTTCCAAAACTAAAATAATATCTTGAAAATAAACATCGGAGTAAACTGAAATAGGAAATAAATATGCAAAAGAATAGTAAAACAAATATTTAGCATTCTTGCTGTATAAGGATTTCAAAAATCTTCCCATATCTACAAATCTCGAAAGCTTATGAAAACTAAAATACTTTAAAGCAATCAATAATGAGCTAGAATAAATAATCTTTCCTAAAGCAAAATCAAAAAAATATCTTTCCAAAGATTAAAACCAGATTCTGAAAATATTTTGCAGTTAAGAGTTTCCTAACTAGCTCGGTTTTGAAATATGAAAATAACAAATAAAATATCAAGCTCTTAATTTTCTCTAAAATACCAACAAAGCAATGCCAATGCCACATAGTTAAACATGTGGCAATATTTCAAATGACATTGTCCTAATAAGTTTCTTTAGCAAACAAATTATAACCTTAAGTAATGACATTTTTTCTTTTTTGAAGAATTTTGTTGATACCAAAAATTTGATCAACACAAAAATGCACAAAACTTATTTTAGAACAAAAGAATTAGGGACCAACCATTAGCTTCCGGTTTTTGAAGGTATGCTACAAGACAACAAGAAGAAAATAAAGAAGGTTATTAGAAGACTAGCCGATGGGATGTTTGGATAATCTTCTGACACTCGAGTCAAGAAGGAGAACATGGTTTTACGAGAGGGCAAAACCTATTTTACCTTTTGTCTTGGCTTTAATATATATAGGGGAAATTATTACAAATAACCCTAAAGTAAGGTATAATATCATGTATGACCCTGACCTTTTTTATAAAATTGTCAATGACCCTACCGTTATTAAATCTCGTTAAATTAAACGTCCGAAGGGCGAAGACATAATTTTATACAATCAGTACATTAAAAACCATAGCCAAATCTCATTTGTTGGTTACAAGGAGAGTAACTGCTACTGCAGGGAGAGGAGGAAATGGTTTCGTTAGAAGGTTTACTAAGGAATTGGATGAATGTTAATGATCCAAAATCAGTTGAAGTCCTAGCAGCAAATGAAATGGAAAATTCGTTTGAAGTGGTTGGTGATGATTCAAAGATTGTGCGTGATGGTTTGGCTGCAGATAGGGCTGTAGAAGATGTGATATATGCATTGGATTGGACAAGGCCCTTGACCAAGGGATTGTAAGTTCTGACATTTACATTAACCAAGTAAGAATGTTGACCACGGAGCAATTCTTTCACAGAGATTTACTGGTGAAATTGAAGGGTCCAGACATACTTCTTTAGCCCATATGTGTACCTCGGTCATTAATTATTTCTTTCAGCTTAAACTTCCAAGTGCTCAATAATTTTTTTATCTTCTCTATGATTGTGCTTTTGTTCAAGACGCAAAGCACCTTCATGTAGTCTGATTGGCTGAAGTTAGAGGAAGGTTGGACTTGGCTTCGATATACTTGACTATAATCCAAAATTCAACAAACTCAGCAAATACATCCTTCTAGTACCTTAAAGAGAATTAGATCAAATTATCTTCTTTCCATTTCACTACAAATATTTAAAATGTGATAAACTATGCTGTGAATACCTTCATATCAAAAGAATTACGAATAAGGTTAACTGATTGAAGGAGGAAATTTTCAAGTACCGGGGAAACAAACATGTTCCACTGTGAAGGATACAAACATGTTACCAAGTTATTACTGTTACTATTATCATCATCATTATCATCATTATAATCATACGTCATCTTTTTTTATTATCTTTTGCCAAACCGCACCAAATCAGTAGGCCCGTGAACTTATTTTTGGTTATTAATGAAAATTTCCTCTTTGAATACAAAAGTCAAATGTTAAAATAAGGAAAGCCATATTATAAAATGGTATAACTGTGTATTTATATCTTTTAATATGTTAATGTCAGATTTAACGTAGAGTTACTAACAGTAGAGTCATTGATAATATTATAAAAAAAAAAATCAGGGTCATGTGTAATATTAGGTTTTAGTTCACGGTCATTCGTAATACTCTCTCTCTCTCTCTCAGTTTTGTATTCGATGAGGATCAACGCTTTAGCAAAGCTTGAATGCAGATTTCTTTCTTTTAAGGTTAATTCTTTTCCTATTAGGAGTGGATTTTTTGTTCTATTTTGTATTATTCCTTTTAGAAACAATCATCTTTTAGTTTAGATTGATTTTTTATCTCCTCTTTAACTTGTTCAGTAGCCCTATTGGAATATGGAATTAATTTCCAACTCCTACTTTAGATTGATTTTAGTCCATGTTTAGCATGTCTAGTATAACCTATTAGAACATGGAATTAATTTCCAACTTTGGCTGTCAACTACTCTTAGAAAATAGTTACTTCATAATAGGAACTGCATAAGAAAGACAAAGTGTAAAACAGGAATGTTGTTAAATTCCTTCCATAATTGCAGAAATTAATAATAATCTTCAAGAAGAGATCTCCTTCCAAGCAGAAAATATAAAGCGAAATCTTCTCGTTTAATGCTTCCATTTCTTCATACACCATTTGTTAACTTCAGAGCTCATAAGCAACGCAAGGCCATGGCCCACAGAGCTTCTCTTTAATTTTGAATATTAAAATATCTAACTTGGTAATTTGCGTAGCACAGCACTTCAAAAGTTCAAATAGAATATTTGTGACTACCGAGTCCAAATGTTTCTCTTAATAATTTTTTAGATATTTGGCAGTAAAATTTAATTTTCTTTCTAAGTAATTAGGATTTGGTTACGTTTGATCGAATATAAGAATATATCTTATGCATCTAAAAATTCATATAAAAGTTTTAAATGAATATATCAATGCTGGCTTAAGATATTTGAGGCATAAAGTGAAATTACAAAATGGGCATTTTCATATTTAATATTAAAAAATAATTAAAATTTCATTATTAATTTTAAGTTTGGCCTTGCTCCTCACGACGCCACGGTTGCTAGTACATCATGATTTGATCATGTGTATATTATTGGGATACTAATATAGTGGCACCATACTTACTGGTGCTTATATTAGTAACACTTTCTCATTGGCTCGACGCCATACCTGGAGGTGAGGATGCATGGGGCAACTAGGTCTGGTAAATTCTATACGATCTATTAACACGACACGAATCCATTCGATAAAAATGTGTTTTGCATCTAATATTATCAGATCGGGTCGTTAATGGGTTAACATGATACAACCTGTTTGATATTGGACCGTATTTGGATTTATCATCTAAAAAACCGTTTCACCCATTTAGCCTGTTAATATTAAATTTATTTATGATACATAAAAAAATATAATAAAATGTAACAAATACTAATTTATAATTATGTTAAACCTAATTAAAATTGTTCTAATACAGTTACTTCATCTTTTTCTTTGGTGTGTATCAGTATGACATTTTGACGGAAAATACAAAGAAGAAACTTATAAAATGTCCTATTTCATTTTTACAAATCATTCAATAATTGGACATTATCAATTATTTATCTTAAATAAAATTTAGATAGATCTTTAAATGATGTTGGATATAAAATTTTGTTTATATTTTCATATTATATTAAATTTGGATATTTCAATAGATTTCAAAATGTTTGTTAGATTTTAAATTTATAAACTATTGGTTGTATTATATGTTTAGAATTTATATAAATCATGTCACCATATTGTTGTCTAACTTGAAAATAAAAAACGGATTAAATGGATTGGATTCGGGTAACACGTTAAGTTAACCGTCAGATTTGAGTTTCTAGATTTAGACTTAATAAGTTAATGGGTCAGATTTAGATTAACATAATTTAATATGACACGAATACGAAACGACACGAAACCATTCTAACACAACCCGTTGCCAGGTCTAGGGGCAACACACATGTTTGAGATCATAAATGAAGTTAAGTTATGTCGCAAAGCAAGCTGTGACACTCAGGCTTTTGAGTTTCCTTGGCTTGTCTTAGCTGCTGGTGATGGAAAGCTTGCACTAATTGATGTGAGAAATTAACATGTTGTTAAGTACTAGCAGGCATTCTTTGGGGAGGAGGATTTCAAGGGTTAATAATTAATGTGGAGCCACTTCAGGTAGCTCACAGGATGTTACATGCATGGTTTTGACTTTGAGTCCAATTTGTACGTTCTCATCTTGGTGCTGATCGTGTAGTATCAGTGTGTGGCGGTATTTGGAAATTAATTGTCACAAGCTTTAGAAGTTGAGCTTTAAAAGAAAAACAATTGGAGGCATAATGTTATAGCCCGCCCAAATTGCTTGTTAGAATGGCCCAAATATGCATAAGGCTTGGCCTAGCTTCTAGAAAGCTTGCAAGCCCAAGCCCATCTTCTAGAATTCTTTAGCAAGATAAGTTTCTAGATAATACTCTCTTTTACATATCTAGATAATTTAGTAGATAATACTCTCTTGTACATATTTAGATAATTTAATAGATCAGAGTGAATTAGGACCCTTAGATGCATTAGATCTTAGCCATTCATCTGAGAGGTGGTTCACTATAAACCTCTCTAAGGCTCATTTGTAAATCATCCAAGCAAATGCAAGCAAAGTTGTAAGCAAGCATTCTAGTGTAATACAAAGCTCTCTTGCTTAGCAATACTTGTCTTCATCTTCCATCTCTTCTCTTCTTGCCTACAAAGCTCTTTGGCTCAACGATCCTCTCTTCTCCCTGAGTGAGAAGGCAAATCACTAGGCTTACTTAGCAACTTTTGAGTTCAAGTTGCCTAAGTGCCACACGACGTGCTGCGCAAACCTCTAAACTCGTGATAATTGGTATCAGGGCACAGTTCGAGTATAAGAGCATGGCATCCTACATTGAAGTGACCATGGAGGAGCAAGTTCGTGGACGAGAGGAGCAACCTCAACCTCAACCATGCCTACAAGGAAAACGAGGTAAGTCCAAAGCTCCACCCTCAGAGTCTTTAAAGCCTCGTGTTGCAAGCTTAGAGAAAGCCATCTCAGGGATGGACAATGCAATTGAAGGCCTCTCCGACCATCTTGAAGGCCTAGAGATTGATTATGGAGAGATCACTCAAGCAACAAAGTCAAACATCCTTGATTTTAGCAAAGCTTATGAAAAGGAGCTTCACAACATTACACAAGAGCTCGTGGGCTTGCGGACCTTTGTGGAGCATGAGTTGCGAGCAATCCGTGTGGAAGTGGAGGAAACTCACACGGAATGGGAGAAGTATCAATGTGATAGTGCTAAGCACCATGCAAGTGCCTACTCCCTCTACATACAATGGCACTCGCAATGCCACGGAAGTTGAAAACTTCCTATTCGGCTTAGAGCAATACTTAGAAGCTAAACGTGTCCGTGATGACGCGTCGAGGATCAGCATTGCACCCACATTCCTACAAGATGTAGCCCAATTGTGGTGGCGTCGAAAGCATGGCGATATGGGCAGAGGCATCTTCTCCCTTCGCACATGGGAGGACTTCAAGAAAGAATTTCGAAAGCACTTCTCTCCTAGCAATGCTGAAAAGGAGGCAAGGGGCCGCCTCCGTTGATTGAAGCAAAGCGGTACCATTTGAGGGTATATCAAAGAGTTCACCACCATCATCCTAGAGATCGAGGACATGTTCAAAAAGAACTTTCTCTTCTACTTCCTCGACGGGCTCAAGGATTGGGCGAGGGTCGAGCTTGAAAGGTGCGATGTGCAAAATCTTGATAATGCCATAGTTGTAGCCGAATCCCTCATAGACTACACCTCCCAATCCGAGGATAGGAAGTCCAACCATGGAAAAGGTAGGAGAGAACGAAACACCAAGAAGGATCATGCTCGAAAGGAAGGTAGTGCACGTAAACCATCCAGGGGAGACAAGCGCGACACACCTAACAAAGGTAAGTCTGACGCCCTTAAACCCAAAAGTCCTTGCTTCATTTGTGATGGCCCTCATTGGGTGTGTGATTGCCCAAAGAGGAAGACCCTCAATGCCCTAGTCGCTCAACATGAGGGCGTACAAAATAAGGATTCTCAAGCGGGGATGGGTTCTCTTCGTACCATTGGCGCACTTGAAAGTCCTATCCATGTTCAAAAGGGTCTAGTATATGTGAGCGCCACCATCAACGGCAAGGATGTGCGTCCGATGCTTGATACGGGAGCCACGTACAACTTCATCTCCATGGAAGAGGCCACACGGCTAGGCCTCAAATATACCAATGGAGGAGGCACCATCAAGGCGGTAAACTCACCCAACAAGGAAATATTAAGAGTGTCCAAGGCAACTCGGTGCAACTTAGTACATGGAACGGTAAGCTTGATTTCTCCATCGTCCCCATACATGACTTTCAAGTAGTGTTAGGCATGGAGTTCTTTGACCAAGTCCATGCTTTCCCTATACCAGCCTCTAACTCCCTTAGCATCCTCAACGGGAGTCAATCATGCATGGTTATCGTGGAATGTGTAGCAAAGGTTGAGAACAAGACGCTATCTGCGCTACAATTCAAACGGGGGATGAAGAAGGATCCAAGTTTTCTTATCACTGTTCAGGAACTAAATGATAGGGAAGACATTGTCATCTCCAAGGACCCATTGCCAAGACGAGTCCAAGCCGTCCTTGAGGAATACAAGGACATCATGCCCCAAGAACTTTCAAAGAAGTTACCTCCATAACGGGAAGTGGAACACCAAATCAAGTTAGAGCCTTATCGCATGGCACCACCCGGACTTGCAGAGGTGAAGAAAAAACTCTAAGACTTGCTCGATGCAGGTTACATCCAGCTCTCAAAAGCTCCATATGGTGCACCCATCCTTTTCCAAAAGAAGAAGGATAGATCCCTCCGCATGTGTATCGACTATCGGGTACTCAACAAGGTAAACATCAAGAACAAATACCCGAGACCTTTGATTGTAGAGTTGTTCGACCAACTTGGGAAGGCTTGATACTTCACAAACCTTGACTTGAGATCGAGGTACTACCATGTGTGCATTGCCAAGGGTGATGAACTAAAGACCGCGTGTGTGACAAGGTATGATACTTATGAATTTCTTGTCATGCCATTTGGTCTCACCAATGCACTCGTCACATTTTATACCCTCATGAATAAGCTCTTCCATCCCTATCTTGATTGGTTTGTAGTAGTCTATTTGGACGACATTATCATTTATAGCACAACTCTTGAAGAGCATATGCAACATCTCTAACAAGTCTTCCAAGTGCTTCGTGACAATGAACTCTACGTAAAAAAGGAAAAATGTTCCTTTGCTCAATCAGAGGTAGAGTTCCTTGGCCACTAAATACGGGATGGGAAGCTTATGACACTACAAGAAAAACAGTTTTTTGCGACAAAATTTTTTGCGACGAAATAAAATTCGTCGCAAAAAGCGGCCTTTTGCGACAAAATTATAATTTCGTCACAAAAGTTAGCATTTCAAAAGAAAAGATATTTTGCGAGGAATTTTTCGTCGCAAAATAAAACCTTTAGCGATGAATATTCATTTCGTCGCTAAAAACTCTAGTGACTAATTAGGGAAGCATTTTTTGCGACGATATAAAACCTATTGCGACAAACTTTTCATCGCAAAACGTATTACACGAAGATGGGATTTTGTGACAAAAATTTTATAGCAACATGAACATTTTTTGCGACAAAATTATATTTCTCGCGAAAAAAAGACCTTTTGCGACAAAAAATTCCCCGCTAAAAGCCATTCTAATTTACCATGCATATATGGCAATACTAGACATTTTGCGACGAAAAAATAATTCCTCGCAAAATGTGACCTTTTGCGAGAAAAATTTTCTCGCAAAAAATTGATTTTTTGCGGCAAAAAATCTATTTTTTGCGACAAAACATTCCCCGCGAAAAGCCATTTTAATTTACTATGCACACGTGGCAATACTGGACCTTTTGCGACAAAAACGTGATTCCTCGCAAAATGTGACTTTTTGCGAGGAATTTTTTGTCGCAAAAGGTCCATTATTTTGCGACAAAGCATTCCTCGCGAAAAGCCATTTTAATTTACTATGCACACGTGGCAATACTGGACCTTTTGCGACAAAAACGTGATTCCTCGCAAAATGTGACTTTTTCCAAGGAAAATTTTCTCGCAAAAAATATGTTTTTTTGCGACAAAAAATTCCTCGCGAAAAGCCATTTTAATTTACTATACACACGTGGCAATATTGGACCTTTTGCGAGAAAAACGTGATTCCTCGCAAAATGTCACTTTTTGCGAGGAATTTTTTGTCGCAAAAGGTCTATTTTTTTGCGACAAAACATTCCTCGCGAGAAGCCATTTTAATTTACTATGCACACGTGGCAATACTGGACCTTTTGCGACAAAAACGTGATTCCTCGCAAAATGTCACTTTTAGCGAGGAATTTGTTGTCGCAAAAGGTCTATTTTTTTGCGACAAAACATTCCTCGCGAAAAGCCATTTTAATTTACTATGCACACGTGGCAATACTGGACCTTTTGCGACAAAAACGGGATTCCTCGCAAAATGTCACTTTTTGCGGGGAAAATTTTCTCGCAAAATATTTCTTTTTGCGAGGAAAATTTTCTCGAAAAAAATATACCTTTTGCGACAAAAAATAGACCTTTTGCGACAAAAAATTCCTCGCAAAAAGTTATTTTTTTAAAATTAAAACTTAATAACTATCTTCTTTTGTTTTCTTCTCTTTGTTTATGATTCGTCTAATATATAAGTCTTTGTTTAAAAAATGACTAAAAAAAAGAATAAAGAAAGTATTAAAAATCTAATTTGATTTTATATAAATTGATAATTTTTAAATATAGTAGGGCCATTTGGATATTCATATAAATTTTTATTAAAAAAAAAGACCATTTGTGATTCCATTCATGCTTTTAAATGTGAAAAACTATTAAGATTAGTATTTGTAAAAGAGATAAATAATTAAAATAAACTCTATATATGTGTGTGTATGTGTGTGTGTGTGTGTGTGTGTGCGTGAGTGTGTGTGTGTGTGCGTGCGTGTGTGTGTGTGATATGAATCGTTAATAATCCAATAATCAAGCATAAAATTTATTGCTAATTATTTATATATAATCTAATTTATGTATGATTTATATATGTCTAACTGCTAAATTACAATTATGATAAACTTATTACTATGACTAATTTTTAATTGATGAAAACGAGATTGGAAAAAAAATCCAACTTCTAAAAATCTAATTTATTTTTCAATGTTAATTATATGTCAAATAAACATAAATAAATAAATAATTAATAATCATGTAATGTTGCCTATAATTATGTTTTTTATTTTTTTGTTATAAAGTGTATTAATTTAGATAGTATATTTTTCTTAGACTTTTAATTTTTATCCTATAGCTTTGAGTAAATTGTTGAGATATTTTAAACAATTGTTAGGGTTTATTTTAAGGGAGATAAATAATTAAAATGAACTCTATAACAAAAAATAAATACATTTGTTACATATTGATTACTATATGAATAATTAATCATTTCCTGGTAAATGGCAAAAACTGATTTTCAATTCGTAATACATATGATACTTGTAGCATATGTATATGTATATATGTCTAATAATTAAATTACTTATATGAAAAAAATATTTTTTATAATTGTAAAAAATATTTTTAATAATTGTTATTTTTATAAAAAAATGGATAATTAATTTAAAGGCATTCTATACTTGAAAATAAATGCAATTTTGTTACATTTTTATATAATTATAATATGAATAAGTAATCATTTACTAATCAAATTAGAAAAGCTTATTTTCAATTTCTTATAACAACAAATATGACATATATAGATATCTAATTATTAAATTACAACTATTACAAACTTATGGTTTGCATTTGTCAAGATATTTTAAATATTAATTGTTAGCATTTGTAAAATGAATAAATAATAAAAAAATATTCACTAAAAGTAAATGCATTTGTTACATAATAATTATAATATGAATATTTGATCATTTATTTATTAAAGTATTAAAAACTTATTTTCAATAACTCGCACATGACAATTATGTCATATGTATAGATGTTTAAGTATTATGCATTTATTAATGATAGTTGAATTGTGTGTATTTTCTTAAGACTTTAATACATATGACAATTATGACATACGTTTATATGTTAATAATTAAATTATCTCCATCACAAATTAATTTTTTAAATTTGTAAAACATATTTTTAGTGTTTTTAAAAGAAATAGATAATTAAAATAAATTATAGCTAAAATGAATAGAATCTTTTTGTTACATATATGATTATAATATCAATAATTAATTATTTATTGATCATTAAAGAAATTTATTTTTGTAATTCTTCATATAACAACTATGACATATGTATAAATGTCTAACTATTGTTTACATTTGTTAAATAATTCTTGAGTTGTTGTACCTATTTTATTAACATTTTAATACTCAATAAAAAATAATTAAATACCATATAATGTTTTATATTTCTATTGTATATGGTTGTTATATTATTTATTAATTTGTCATCAAATTATTTAATACCAATCCAATATTATATAAGTTTAATTATGAATGAAAATTTAATTAATAAATAAACTTATAATTATCCAAGTCTAAGTATTGTTTATTTAAATATTTTTAATTTTAGATTTAGATTTTAATTTTAATATTTTTTTAAGACTTTTTGCGACAAAATTTTTGTCGCAAAAGATTAGAATTTTGTCGCTAAAGATTAGCATTTTAGACTTTTAGCGACCACTTTAAAATTCCTCGCAAAATGGGGTCTTTTGCGAGGAAAATTTAAATCCAAATTCGTCGCAAAAACTAAATTTTAGGCGGACTTTTTCCCGCCTATTAAATTTCAAATTTTTACACCTTTAGCGACAAAAACATTGTCGCTAAAGACCAAAATTTTGTCGCAAAAAGAAAATTTTAGGCGGACTTTTACCCGCTCCTATTTATTTCATATTTTTTAAATTCTTTTACGACAAATTTTTCGTCGCAAAATGTCCAAATTTCATCGCAAAAAATCAATGCCTTTATTATATATAAACCACCTAATTCTTTGGTTTACTTCATTTTCTTTCATCTATTCTACTTTCCTCTTCATTTTCATTTTTATCTACTTCTCTTCTTTCCCTAACACTATTATCAAGGTAAATATTTTTACTCATTTTTTCTTTTATGTTGTAATATATTTACTTTCAAGATTCATATAATTTTTATTTTTTAATTGTCAATTAATATTATGCTTTTTTGTTTAATAGGTATTTTGGAAGAGGGAATGCAATTAAAAATCTTAAGTTCTTTATTTCTTTAACATTTTTTTTTGTATACACTTATCTCTCATATCCTATATTATTACTAATTAATATTTTACTTCTTTTTTGTTTTTAATAGGTATAATTGAAGGTGTGGTACATTTGAAGACTTGAAGATTGATATAAAATCAAGAAACAAAAAATTTAGTGGAGGATGAAGTTTTGTATTTGTTGTATTATCTTGTTTTTTTATTTTTTTTATTTTTCCATGTACAACCAAAGTTCCAAGTTGTATTAAATTTTTGTAATTTGTTATTATTTAATAAAATTATTCTTACAAAGAATTCTGTTGCATAATGACATAATTTTGCTATTTTATTTTCGAATTTATAACAAATTAAAATAAATTTTATGAATTCTTAAAAAAATCAATTATGTTAAAAAATTAGGTCTTTCGCGACGAATTTTTTGTCGCTAAAGATCGGATTTAGTGACAAAAAATCGTCGCAAAAGATATTTACAATGAAAATAATTTGTTTTAAATATGATTTTGGTATAAAATTTTTTGCGACAAAATTCAAATTTGTCGCAAAATATGTTTTTTTGCGAGGAATTTTATATTGTCGCAAAAAGTTAACATGACGTAATCCTATTTGCGACAAATATTTTGTCGCAAAATACCACTTTTTGCGACCAAAATTTCCTCGCAAAAAGTCTTTTTGCGAGAAATTCAAGATTCGTCGCAGAAAAACCTATTGCGACTCACATTTTGCGACTGGAACGCGACGAATTTTTTTTCCTCGCAAAAACTTATAGCGACGAAATTTTGACTTTTTGCGACGAAATATTTCGTCGCAAAAAGTCATTTTTCCTGTAGTGTGATGGACCAAGCAAAGATAAAGGCCATTCGAGAATGGGAGCCTTCAACCAAGGTACCGGAGCTACGTTCATTCCTTGGGCTGGTTAATTATTATCGACGGTTTATCAAGGGCTACTCAACCAAAGCCGCCTCACTCACGGATCTTCTCAAGAAGAACCGCACATGGCACTGGTTCGAAGAGTGCCAACATGCCTTCGAGGAGTTAAAGAAGGTCATATGCAATGAACTAGTGTTGGTGCTACCCGACCACACCAAGCCATTTGAGATGCACACGGACGCCTCTAACTTTGCCATAGGAGGATTTCTTATGCAAGAAGGGCACCTCATTGCATATGAGAGCCTCAAACTCAATGACACGGAGATCATCAGGAAGTGCCATGATTTCAAGTGGGTTGGTCACCCAGGTATGGCACGAACCCTTACACTCATACAAGATTTCTACTATTGGCCTCAAATACGGAAAGACGTGAAGGGCTATATGAGGACTTTTCTTGTGTGCCAACAAGACAAGTTGAACACGAATGCCCCGCGGGCTTGCTAGAACCCCTACCCATTGCAGAAAGGCCATGGCAAAATGTCTCAATGGACTTCATTGTGGCCTTACCGAAATCCAAGGGATGTGGGAGCATCATGGTGGTAATTGATCGGTTTAGCAAGTATTCCACCTTCATTCGCGTCTCCATGGATTGCACCATAAATGAAGCTGCTTAAGCATTCCTCAAACACATAATGAAGCTATGGGGAGTTCCACAAAACATCGTGAGTGATCGTGACTCTCGCTTCACTGATCACTTTTGGGGAGAGCTCTTCAAACTGTTGGAGACTAACTTGAGCTTCTCAACAAGCTTCCACCCCTAAACCGATGGGCAAACCGAGCGCATAAATGCCTTACTTGAGCTATACTTGAGGCATTATGTGAGTGCTCATCAACATGATTGGACAAAGTTGCTAGATGTTGCCCAATTCTCATATAATCTTCAAAGGAGTGAGGCAATGGGTAAGAGTCCGTTTGAGATTATGACGGAACAACAACCTATGACTCCACATGTCATAGCCTCAACCTATGGAGGGAAGAGTCCAGCAGCATACAAGCTCGCGAAAGAATGGCATGAGCAAGCCGACATCATAGGAGCACGCTTAGACAAGGCCGTTAAGCGAATGAAGAAATGGGCAGACACTAAGAGACAACACCTCACATTTCAAGAGGGCGATTTGGTACTCATCAAGCTACTACCCCAACAATTCAAGTCACTTCGCAAAGTACACAAGGGGTTGGTGCGAAAATACGAAGGTCCCTTCCCTATTGTCAAGTGAGTGGGCGAAGTCTCCTACAAAGTTCGATTGCCACCTAACCTCAAGATCCATCTAGTCTTTCATGTGAGTTTCCTCAAGCCCTATCATGAGGACAAGGAAGATCCAAGTAGAAGCCAGTCCAAGAGAGCACCCATAGCAGTCATCACCGCATTCGACAATGACGTGGAATGCATCCTTACTGAACGTGTGATACGAAGGAGAGGAGTTCCACCATACATCGAATACTTGGTAAAGTGAAAAAATCTACCGGATAGTGAGGCAACTTGGGAACGTGAAGACACCTTGTGACAATTTGGCGAGCACATCCAACGCTACAAGGATGAAAGCACGCTGAGGACGTCGCATAATTAGGTGGGGGAGGATGTTAAGGCCCGCCCAAATTGCTTGTTAGAGTGGTCCAATTATGAAGAAGGCTTGGCCTAGCTTCTAGAAAGCTTGCAAGCCCATGCCCATCTTCTAGAATTCTTTAGCAAGATAAGTTTCTAGATAATACTCTCTTGTACATATCTAGATAATTTAGTAGATAATACTCTATTGTACATATCTAGATAATTTAGTAGATGAGAGTGAATCAGGACCCTTAGATGCATTAGATCTTAACCATTCATCTGAGAGGTGGTTCACTATAAAAACCCCTCCAAGGCTCATTTATAAATCATCCAAGCAAATACAAGCAAAGTTGTAAGCAAGCATTCTAGTGTAATACAAAGCTCTCTTGCTTAGCAATACTTGTCTTCATCTTCCATCTCTTCTCTTCTTGCCTACAAAGCTCTTTGGCTCAACGATCCTCTCTTCTTCTTGAGTGAGAAGGCAAATCACTAGGCTTACTTGACAACTTTTGAGTTCAAGTTGCCTAAGTACCACACGAGCGTGCTACGCAAACCTCTAAGCTCGTGACAGTAAGTTTAGCTTCAAATAAAGACGAGTGGTAAGAAGAATCCATTAATTTCTTAGCTAGTAGTTTCATAGATGAGCTAATTGTGATGGTTAGCTCTTTTTATGTCTAAAAATATGGTCTTTGCTTTCCCAGTACACGGGAGATTTATTATTTTTTTATCATGCATAGCAGTGCTTCTAAAAGTATTTCTGGTTGGCATTGAGTAATGTTCTATAGGCACAAAAAAAAAATATTTTAGTTTTTTAAATCTTGTATAGATTCATATCTTGCTTAACTTGCACAAATAAGACTTCTGAGCTTATTAAACAAGTAGACATCAAACTTCTGGTTGAGTGTTTTGTTATACGGCTAGCTGGCAAGTGATAAATTATTGAAAATATATGTGAATGTGATGAAGGGCATGGATGTAATTAACTTGTTCTACTTTTAAATTGCTAATTGGGAGTCTCTGTTGTTTTTTGTGTGTGTGTGTGTGTGTGTCTATATATTTATACACCAGAAAATTTAGAAAATGAAAGCTGGAGATGTAATGCCAATTTTGGTGCTACATTTTCATGTTTGCTCCTGCGTGATTGTGATCCCTCTTTGGATATTTTGCTGTATGAGAGATTAGATGGATTTTAATTTGCTACAAAATTTCTTTTGCAATTCTTGAGGCATGAGTGTGTGTTAAAATCATGGAATTCAAAATTAAGTCACAAGATCGATAAGCCTAACAAAATCAGAAAAATGTAAAATTCAACCAATTTTTGAAGGGAAAAGAAAACTTATTTCAAACTTTTGATGTCCTAACCAAGTTCATGAAATTTATTTGCAATTCTCTAAATATGAACGTGATATTCTAGAGTCCTATACATTATTTTACAAATATCCAATATTATTTAACAATATGATACCTTTTTTAATTCAATAGTTTCAATCAATAATTTTTTTGATATGAATTAACAATTATTTATCGAATTTAATTCAATATTTTCCTATAATTAGAGATATAAGTAAATATATATTTTCCTTCATATTGATTTAACAACTCCTTAAACCATTCATAGATACAAGTAAATTGATAGTTATCAATTATGTTTTCTTTCCACAAAATTTAGTGGGCTTTTGACCCTAGTTTGATCCAAAATGGTGACACTAATTTGAAGGGGATTGTTTCAATGGCCCACATATTGTTTTCTCATAACATTTTATTAAATAAAAGACACTTTCCTATTACATATAAATTTCTTTTTTTTTTCCTTTTGAAAAAGAAAATTAAAGAAAATTGAAAAACAAGGGTTTATTTGCACCTATAAAAATGCATTGAACACTTAATTTTTTTATACAACCACTAATAAAATTTAAAAAAATTATTATTCGACAAACCCTTTTTAATATCAAAGACCTTTTAAAACAAAAATAATTACCAATCTTCTTTCTTCACCATTAATATTTTATCTCAACTTTGATCCCTTGAATTTGATATAAATTTTTTCTAAGATACTGGTATTTGATTTGTTTCCATTGAGATCACAAAAACTAACAATTGTTTCCATTGAGATCACAAAAACTAACAAAGTACTCATCAATTTTTTACTAATCTTTTATTAAATTTTATCTAGGAAAAAATATATCTTTCGAAAAGTAAAAAGTGAAGGTAAAAAGAGTTTACCTACTGTTAAAAATTTTTTTATTTTTGTTAAAGACATGAAAAGAAAATAATATGGAAAGAATAAAGATCTTTAATAAAGATTAGGAAATTTTTCATCCAGTTTTCTTTGTGTAGTGCCATAATTACTTTGTATACAAACTGATATGATATTACTCATTTATTTATATATCATTATTATTTATTAAATGAATTGATTTTGTATATTTACTATTCTAATCACCTCATAGTACATCAATTTGTATATAAAATTTGTAAAACTAAAATTGTAATTTTCTTTATAATATTTACTTGGATGATATATTGAATAGATTTATGATAGATTTTTCCTTATTTTTGATAAAAAATTTAGGGTTCTTTTTTTGAAGAAGATGATGTTGACCCAGGTATGGCAACCTAAGAGGGGGGGTGAATTGGGTTTTTATTTATAAAAACTGATTTAGAAAACTTTTCTTGAAAGATCAAAATTATTTAACTCTTTCTTTGAGAATAATGGTGAAGAAGATGAAAATAGAATGCAATTAAGAGAATAGAAATAAAGAACAATCACAAGTGCAAGTTAATGTAAAGAGGAAAGGGATAGAGAGAGTACAAAATCAATTTACGTGGTTCGGCAAACCTTGTCTACGTCCACGAGCTAGGCTTTCCACTAAGTTGCAGAATTCTTTACAACTTGCTTGATGAACAACCTCACCAAGACTTTTTCTTCCAACTCTTGATAACACCACACCAAGAGTTCTTCTTGATGAACAACCTCACCAAGGCAACTTCCTTCAACTCTTGATAACACCACACCAAGAGTTCTTCTTGATGAACAACCTCACAAGGCAACTTCCTTCAACTCTTGATAACACCACACCAAGAGTTCTTCTTGATGAACAACCTCACCAAGGCAACTTCCTTCAACTCTTGATAACACAACACCAAGAGTTCTTCTTGATGAACAACCTCACCAAGGCAAATTTCTTCAACTCTTGTTAACACACAACAAGAGTTCTCTCAAGGATAACTATTATCCTTTACAAGAATATCTCACTCTCACCACAATACAAGAACAAAGAAAATTTTTAACAACAAAAGTGCAACTCTCTTCAAAGAGTAGATAAAGAATATAAAAGCTCTTTAAACTTGATATTTCTCTTATTTGTGGCTTGATGGATTCTTCTCTTTCTCTTCTCTTGTCTTGTTGAATGCATGGGAGAAGGGCTTCTTTTATAGGTAAATGGGAAGAACTTAATCAAGTGAAGACACAAACTCTAAATTTTCTGCCTACCATAAAAACTGTAATTTTGTCTGCCATTTTTGTCTATGTTCTGTTTGAAATTTGAAAATCTTCAAAATATAAAAATCTTCATAATTTAATAAGCTTTCCAACGCATCAAGAATCAAGTCATTTGGACATCTCTATCTCAAGATATGGCCAAAACACCATTCGGTGCTCATGTGACTTGATTTTTCTTCCTTGTGTCAGTCTATCGAATTGAATGATAATTATGTCAGCCTTACGTTTGAAATTTGAATTTCTTTAAAACATAAAAGATCTGCATATTTGAACAAGCTTTCTAAAACATTAAGAATCAAAGCATTTAGATATCTCTATCTCAAGATATGGACAAAACATCATTCGGTGCTCATATGAGTTGATTTTTCTTCTCTGTGTCAGTCCACCGAATTGCATGTCAATTATGTCAGTCTTTCATTTGAAATTTGAATTTCTTCAAAATATATGAAATGTGCCTATTAAGTCATCTTTCTAATTCGCAAGAATCAAGTCATTTTGATATTTCTAGCTCAAGATATGTCCAAAAGAGTATTCGGTGCTCATGTCAGCTACTTCCATTTGTCTTTCAAATTGCATGATGATTTGGACAATCTTGCACTTGAAATTTGAATTTCTTTAAAACATATGAAATGTTATAAATTGAGCAAGCTTTCCAAAGGCTTAAGAATCACGTCATTTGGACATCTATAGAGAATATATGACCAATTGATTGAACATTGCTCATGTGTCACATTCCTTGAATCAAACCTTGTTCTTAAACTTTGGTGCCTTTAACATGTAGTCTTCTCCTTAGCTTCAATAGTTTATTTTAATAAGCCTTTTCTTGATTTTACAATTATTTCAATGATATTACTTTTGTACATAAATAAACATGTTAGTAAATCACAATGAATTAATGTGTATTGTTATCATCAAAATTATTATATAGCCTTACGGCTAACAATCTCCCCCTTTTTGATGATGACAAACCATTGATTGCTTTAAAATATAATCTAAAATCCAGAATGAAAATAAAATGAACAATAAGCAAAAAGATGGCACTTGTTATGATATAAGCAATCCAACTATTTCTCCCCCTTTTGTTATCATAAAAAAGATGTAGTCAAATTAATTACTCCCCCTAAACATATTCTCCCCCTTAACATATGCTACCATTCAAATATTATTATATAAAAACAAAATTAAGACATATCCAACATGCCTAATTCTCTTCTAATTATGCAAAATATATCTTGACTAAGGGGTTTAGTCATATTTAGGTCTAGAGACTAATTCCCAAACTTGATTTCTCTCAAATTGGTTTAATTCTTCTTGCATAACCAAAATCCAACTTTCCTCATTTTTGGCTTCTTTAAAAGATTTTGGTTCAAATTGAGAGAAAAATGCAAAATGATTACAAAAGTTCCTAAAGGAAGATCTAATTCTCATACCTTGTGATGGCTCACCAATAATAAGATCTTTAGGGTGAGCTTTTGCATACCTCCATTCCTTTGGTAATTCTTGGGAAGAATTATTTACTTCCTCAAGCTTTTCTTGTTGAAGTTGTAATTCATCTTGGCTCTTTTCATCAAGCCTTGATTCCTTGATTTGCCTTTCTACGTCAACAATATCATCATCTAAATTCTTTGAAGAAATAACATTAGTTTCATCAAATTTAACATGCATAGATTCTTCAATAGTAAGAGTCTTTTTGTTAAAAACTCTATATGCTTTACTATGGTTGGAGTAGCCAACAAAAATTTCAACATCGACTTTTGCATCAAATTTTCCAAGGTTATCTTTGGTGTTTAAAATAAAACATTTACATCCAAAAACTTTAAAAAATCCAATGTTGGGTTGTCTTCCTTTCCAAAGTTCATAAGGAGTTTTCTTTATTAAAGCTCTAATAGGGACTCTATTGATTATAAAGCATGCGGTATTAACGACTTTGGTCCAAAAATATTTTGGCAAATTATTTTCAAGTAACATGGTTCTAGCCATTTCCTGGATAGTCCTATTTTTCCTCTCAACAATACCATTTTGTTGTGGAGTTCTAGGTGAGAAAAAATTATGTTCAAAATCATTTTATCACAAAGATTTTCAAATGCAACATTGTCTACTTCACCACCATGATCACTCTTAATGGACACAATAGAATACCCTTTATTATTTTGGACTCTTTTTGCAAATTTTGAAAAAGCTTGTGTGGCCTTATTTTTAGTTTTCAAGAATAATACCCAATAAATCTTGAATAATCATCCACAATAACAAAAACATAATACTTTCCACCAAGGCTTTGAGTTCTTGATGGTTCAAATAAATCCAAATGAAGTAATTGTAGAGGTTTATTTTTTGAAATAAATTTCTTATATTTAAAAGAAGTTCTCATTTGTTTTCCAAATTGACAAGCATCACAAATCTTATCCTTTTCAAATTTTATTTTTGGAAGACCATCAACTAAATCATTTTTAGAAATTTTTGAAATTGGGTCCATGCTAGCATGACCTAACCTTCTATGCCATAACCAAGCATCATGATTAACAATGAAACAATTTTCTACATGATCATTAACATCAATATCACATGTATAAATATTACCACATCTATTACCAACAAATAATGTCTTATTATTACTAACATCCTTAATCACATATCTATTAGGCTCAAAAGTAACAAAATATCCCTTATCACACAATTGACTAATGCTAATCAAATTATGTCTTAAACCATGAACAAGCAAAAAATCTTTAATAATAGGTGAAGAAGGGTTACCAATATCACCATGTCCGATTACCCTTCCTTTGGCATTATCCCCGAAGGTCACATATCCTCCTTTCTTCATGATTAATCTTGAGAACTTGGAGGCATTTCCGGTCATAAGCCTTGAGCATCCACTATCTAAGTACCACTTGTGTTTGCCACTCCTTTGTTTCTATAATCAACATTACAAGAGCGACTTTTTGGTACCCAAATATTCTTGGGTCCTTGGGGGTTAGTTATGGTACTTTTTGGAACCCATATTTGTTTCAAATTAGGATTTCTCTTAATATAGCAAGAATGCACTTTGTGTCCTTTTCTTCCACAATAAGTACATGAATGATTAGGATTATTCCTAGAAGATACATGAATAAAATAGTTTTTAAAATACTTTTGATTTTTATGAGTTTTGTATCCTAAACCTCTTTTATCAAAAACACACCATTGGTTTTGTAACATAGAATTCAAATTTTTTGTGCTTTTTGTAAAACTATCAACAATATTTCTTAAGTCATTATTTTCCTTTTCTAAAATAGCATTTTCTTTCTCCAATTTATCAAAATCCTTTTGTTTTAAAATGTCATTTTCAGTTTTTAATAAATGTATTTGATTTTTTAAACTTTCAAAATCTTTTTGCTTTAAAATTTCATTTTTATTTTCTAAAGCTTCATATATTTCTACCAACTCTTCTAATTGAGATAACATGATTTTTTACTTCTTTTTGAAAGCATTGATTTTTGAATTTTGCTTATCAACTCACTAGTAGAAAAACAAGATATAGCAACAGGGCTTTTGCAACGTGCACATAGGGTACGTTGCGAAAAATGATTTTTAGCAACGTGCAACATAAGCATGTTGCTAAAAGTCTCTATCGCAACGTGCAGGAAATGCACGTTGCGAAAAATTAAGCATATAGCAATGTGCACAAATTGCACGTTGCGAAATGATTTTTTATTATGAATTTATTTTTATAATTAAAAAGAAAATACTAAATATCAAAATAAAGAAAATACAATTTTACTAGTTAATTTTAAAATAGGAAAACAAACATTATCCATTTACTTAAAAATTAAAAAATTTAAAGAAATAAATAAATTAATTTATATAAAATTTGAAAGTTAAGTAAATGAATTAATATTTTAAAAGAACCTTAAGAATAAAAAATATATAAAAAGGAGTACTCTTGCATAATATAATTTATTTAATTTTTTACATTAAAAACTTTAAAAAATAAATGAAATTATTTTAATTTTAAAATTTATGTAAGACTACAATGATTTAACTTATTTATTTAAATAATTATTAAGAAATTAAAATACTAAGATAAATATATATTGAAATAATATAAATTTCTGTTAAATACAAAATTATTACAATTTAAAATCTTTGGCTAACAAATTATAACAAATAAAATATTAAATAATGTAATTTTATTGTTAAATAAATATATTAATATTTAAAATCTAAAAGCAGAAATTACAACTAAAAAAATTAAATTAGTTAATCTATTTAAAAAGAGAAACGCAAACGTCGACGTTTTGCCCTTTAATGGTGTGCAATTTAGCCCCAAATCAATCTAATTCAACCCCAAACCGTGGCTCCCCTCCTCTACCGTTGCAGCGTCCAAACTCCTCCTCTGTCACGCTTCTAGCCCTTCCTCGCGGCCAAATACCACTATCCTGCTAGCGGCTAGCCTCTCATGCTCACAGCTTGCCTCGTCTTCACCTTCTCTGTCACGCTTGTAGCTCGCCTCCACTCCATCGTCCCTTGTGCTCGCAGCCACCTCTACTCTTGTCTGTCACAGCTACCTCTGCTGGCCCTGCCCTCAATCACTTTGTAAGTATAAATTGGCCTACCTCCTTTATATTTTGTTAACCAGCAACGTAAAGACACCCTTATTTCTAACAATATTTTATATCTTAGAGTTACTCTCCTCTCTTGAAGCAGAACTTCTTCTGTAGAAGCATAAGAGGTGGAGGTTCGCCCCTGTTATGTATGTTTAGTCTCTTGAAACATTTCCTAAAGACACCCTAGCTAGCATGCATGTATACAAATTACAGCTTTCATGTTCACTGAAAGGCAGATAGGACAGTTGGTATAACGTTTTTCTATTATTTTCTACATGCCAATCGGCCGCCCAGATCCAGATTTATATCTCAACTCTTCACTTTTTTTCAAAAAATCTTTGAAAATCAAAAGGGAAGGCTCACTCTTTGTATAATTTTTATGAAAAAGAGAAAGCCCAACCATAGACTACGACATTGAAAAGCTAAACCATGTTGGCGGGGTTGGCCCAGAAGGCAGGAATTGCCGACTGACATTTTTGTTGGCAAGTGGACTGGTGCCAAGTGACACATCACAATTGCACAGCGTTCACTCTTAAGTAGGTCAAAAGGCAAGGGAGGCAGCACAATATGACAATTACAATATGACAATTACATATCATGCACTTTGCATTGACAGTCTTCTTCAACAATAATATTAGACAGCTTTTGGAATAATCTAGGATATTCTTCTTTTTGCTATAATTATTTTGCCTTTGATGTGATCAGGATTCAGGATTTCAAATTAAGACTTCTTGAGACTTTATCAATTGAACTATTTAGTATGTACCCAATGTTTTAATATCTTAATTAATACATCAAAAAATAGGTTTTTCTAATGTGAAAGCCACTTTTTTTTGGCGAAATAGTAGAAAAACCAAATTAGCTTCTACATGATAAAGGGCAGTTTCAGGTCTCTACAAAACCTTTTTCTGAATAAAATTAATGACCTGGAGTGCAAGATGGTGAAAAGACTTCCCCAAAGCTAGCCTTGATCAGTGCAAAGACTTCCCCAAATCCTCATCACATCAAAGGCAAAATAACTATAGCAAAAAGAAGAATATTCTAGGATTATTCCAAAAGCTTAATCTGAGGCCTCCATGCACTAGAATCAATACTACGTCATATATCTACATCAATGCTAATAGTCAAGGTCTTTGTCTTGTAGTGGATATTTTCCAAACACCATGTTGGAATAATATGAATTCAATATTGTTGTCAAGTAATTAATAATATTTTTCCTCCATAAATGATACCAATAGAGAAGTTATTTATAAAAAATCAAGACAAATAGTCGTTGTACCAAAATCTTCCATTTGCATAAATATAATGTCCAAATTTTAAGTTTTCTGCAGCAAAGCTTTTTAGAAGAGTTGGAGAGATCTATTGCATTACTGGCTTTTGAAGATGTATCCAACTGCCCTGTTGGAGACCTTCTGGACATATCACAGAGACTAGAGAAAGCAAGTGAGGTTAATGTAGCCATCCTCACAAGCCAAGAGTCATGAAAAAGGTTAGCATGGTTGATATACGTGTGTAAAGTATTAATTTATTTTTACTGGAAAAGAGACATTCATAATTATATGAATTTGTATAGTAAATTGAAGTATTTAGTTATTTTTTAATTTATACTCTCTTTATAAGTTTTATGTTTTACAAATTTAATAGACTATAACTTGATATAATAGTACACCTAGATGTTTGCACTATTTCATTTTGTTAGCAAGTGCTTATAATTAAGTGTATATAGATGAAGCAAATGATATAATTATATGTTGGTGAATTTTAAGGTTTAAGATGTTGAAATGAAAACTAAGGGTCTGTAAACAGTGTATATTCCAAAAATTGCTGCAATTTGTTGGCTTTAAATCTGATTCTCAATTTTACATATGTTAAAATAGACATCTTAAAGATTTGTCTAAAGTTGGATTCACTGAAAAATGTTAAGTATGCAATTTTATATTAATTTTCGAATTTTACTGTTCACTAATGGAAATTCAGTTTTCTGCAGAAAATCAGTTTTGGGTAAATTATGTGAGGTATCTAGAGGTCTTCAAAAATTATTAAATTTGGGATACAAGTTTGTATATATGTCTACTTTAAATTTGGAGAGTTTTGTGATTTTAGGAATTCATTACAAATTATCATGTATTTTGGAAAAGGGAGAGGTCAATTCTGGAAACGAATTTACAGAATTTTTGTATATGGAAATATGAAGATTTTGAGGTACTTAGTGAACATAGAATGCTATGAAATTTTATATGGTATTAGATATATATGTGTAAAGTGTCTATATAAAATTTTAGACCATTTTGACAAGTCAATTATTTACTAAAAATCAGAGAACAAGAACTACTCTGTTTAAAAAGTTTGAAAATAGAGTTAATTAGGATTAATTGGATTAAGATATGAAGTTGGATATTAGGAATTTTAAACATTCAAGTCTCACCATCTCATCAACCATGCTGTCTACTATGTTCAAGGTATGCTTTTTAATCTTTGTAATGCCACTAAATGACTTCTCTTTTGCCTACTTAACAACAACATTAAAACAAGTTATATGTGTTGTTTTTATTTGAAAAGAATAAGTGATTATATATAAAATTACTGATTATATAAACTTATTTGTGAATCTAAATGATTAAATGTTGATTTAATTGCAAGTGTAGATCCTAAGGCCAAAGTACATCACAAGCCTTTAGGAAGGGATTGTTGGAAAGTCTGGATAGTTCATGCAAACAAAGGTAATTGTTCTTCTTTTGTTTGGATGTTGTCTTGAGTTAGCTTGGTTTGGCGAGGATTGGAGGTCCTATATTGTTGTTCTAGAAAAATGATTTGGTATTAGAAGTGTTTTTGATATGTTATTTACTTTTGGGAAAGGTCAATAAATGTATGAAACTCTGCCAAAATTTTTTTAGATTGTTATGACAACTATTTTTTTTCTTTGATAAATTTAACTTGGCATAAGATTGTGTTTAAAATAACTAATTTGAGCATATTTTCTTGGGTAGGCCTTGTTGGTGTTTACTAAAATCTTCAAGATGATGAAAGTGTTAAAGAGGAGAAGACATTTTGATTTCTAATGGTTGTTTCATTTGTGGTACTTTAAGCACTCAAATCATCTAGTACTTGTTATTTTCTTATTGTTCATGTAGGCTATTTATTTTCAATTCCAATGCTTGTTACTTGTTGTATAGACACAAGTACTTGAACTTTTACTATTGTAATGATATTCATTTCAATTTAAATATGCAATTTGATGTTAACTTGCATGTAAGTCTATTATGATGTATGTAGTTATAAAAAATTACAAGCATTACAAATTATCCCAAAATTTATAAAAATATATATGCATTTATTTTAAAAATATATATTATACATTGCACGTTGCCAAAAAATTGTCACCTTAGATATTGCAACGTGCATTGCGCGTTGCCATTAGCGATATACAGCAACGTGCAAATGCACGTTGCTATTTGAGATACAGCAATTTGCATTGCACGTTGCTAAAAGTTCATAATTGTTGGGTATTTAGCAACATGCAATGCACGTTGCCAAATCTTTTATTGCAACAAACAAAAAAACCTACAACAACGTGCAATGCACGTTGCGGAATGTCATGGACTTTTCGCAACGTGCAGAACAGCAACATGCGCCTACACATTGCGAAAGCCTTTTCGCAATGTGCAATGCACGTTGCTGTAGGCCGTTTTTCTACTAGTGACTTGCACATGTAAATTTTGGAATGCTTCAAGTAATTCATCATATGAAAGCTTAGGATCATGGTTTAGAATACTTATCTCATTTTCTCTTAAAGCCATGAAGCACATGTTTGCTACTTCGTAATCTTCTTCTTCATTCTTTTTTAAGGTGATTTAATGAGTCATGAGAGAACCCATAAGTTCTTCTAATGGTAGTTTGGTGAGGTCCTTTGCTTCTTGAATTGCCGTCACTTTTGGCTCCCAAGATTTTGGTAGACATCTAAGAATCTTTCTCACCATTTCAACATTAGAATAAGATTTACCAAGAGATTTCAAAGCATTGACAATATCCGTAAATCTAGTAAACATTTCAGAAATTGATTCATTCGATTTCATCTTAAAAAGCTCATAACTATGAACTAGCATACTAATTTTAGATTCCTTAACTTGACTAGTTCCTTCATGAGTTACTTCAAGTGTGTGCCATATTTCTTGTACCGTAGAATAAGTAGATATTCTATTAAACTCATTTCTATCTAGAGCACAATATAACACATTCATAGCTTTAGCATTCAAACTCAATTTCTTTTTATAATCTTCACTAAACTCTTTAGGTTCTTTAAGCATGCATTCCCCATTTTCAATTTTGGTAGGAACAAAAGGTCCTTCCAAAACAATAGACCACAAATTATAATAAAAAGATTTCATGAAAATACTCATTCTAATTTTCCAATAAGAGTAATCACTTCCACTAAAAAATGGAGGTCTAGAGATAGAAAGTCCCTCAACATGTGAAGTTGAATTAAAAGTTGCCATAGCTCAAAAATCAATTAAGATTTAAAAAATTGAGCAACTTTGCTCTGATACCACTTGTTGACCCATGTATGACAACCCAAGAGGAGGGGTGAATTGGGTTTTTATTTATAAAAACTGATTTAGAAAACTTTTCTTGAAAGATCAAAATTATTTAACTCTTTCTTTGAGAATAAAGGTGAAGAAGATGAAAATAGAATGTAATCAAGAGAATAGAAATAAAGAACAATCACAAGTGCAAGTAAATGTAAAGAGGATAGGGATAGAGAGAGTGCAAACTCAATTTACGTGGTTCGGCAAACCTTGCCTACGTCCACGGGCTCCTAGCTCCACGAGCTAGGCTTTCCACTAAGTTGTAGAAATCTTTACAACTTGCTTGATGAACAACCTCACCAAGACTTTTTCTTCAACCTTGATAACACCACACCAAGAGTTCTTCTTGATGAACAACCTCACCAAGGAAACTTCCTTCAACTCTTGATAACACCACACCAAGAGTTCTTCTTGATGAACAACCTCACCAAGGCAACTTCCTTCAACTCTTGATAACACAGCACCAAGAGTTCTTCTTGATGAACAACCTCACCAAGGCAAATTTCTTCAACTCTTGTTAACACATAACAAGAGTTCTCTCAAGGATAACTATTATCCTTTACAAGAATATCTCACTCTCACCACAATACAAGAACAAAGAAAATTTTTAACAACAAAAGTGCAACTCTCTTCAAAGAGTAGATAAATAATATAAAAGCTCTTTAAACTTGATATTTCTCTTATTTGTGGCTTGATGGATTCTTCTCTTTCTCTTCTCTTGTCTTGTTGAATGCATGGGAGAAGTGCTCCTTTTATAGGCAAATGGGAAGAACTTAATCAAGTGAAGACACAAACTCCAAATTTTCTGCCTACCATAAAAACTGTAATTTTGTCTGCCATTTTTGTCTATGTTCCGTTTGAAATTTGAAAATCTTCAAAACATAAAAATCTTCATAATTGAATAAGCTTTCCAACGCATCAAGAATCAAGTCATTTGGACATCTTTATCTCAAGATATGGCCAAAACACCATTCGGTGCTCATGTGACTTGATTTTTCTTCCCTGTGTCAGTCTACCGAATTGAATGATAATTATGTCAGCCTTACGTTTGAAATTTGAATTTCTTCAAAACATAAAAGATCTGAATATTTGAATAAGCTTTCTAAAACATTAAGAATTAAAGCATTTGGATATCTCTATCTCAAGATATAGACAAAACATCATTCGGTGCTCATATGAGTTGATTTTTCTTCTCTGTATCAGCCACTGAATTGCATGTCAATTATGTCAGCCTTTCATTTAAAATTTGAATTTCTTAAAAATATATGAAATGTGTCTATTAAGTCCTCTTTCTGATGCCACAAGAATCAAGTGATTTTGATATTTCTAGCTCAAGATATGTCCAAAAGAGTATTCGGTGCTCATGTCAGCTACTTCCATTTGTCTTTCAAATTGCATGATGATTTGAACAACCTTGCACTTGAAATTCGAATTTCTTTAAAACATATGAAATGTTATAAATTGAGTAAGCTTTCCAAAGGCTTAAGAATCACATCATTTGGACATCTATAGAGATATATATGACCAATTGATTGAACATTGCTCATGTGTCATATTCTTTGAATCAAACCTTGTTCTTAAACTTTGGTGCCTTTAACATGTAGTCTTCTCCTTAACTTCAACACTTCATTTTAATAAGCCTTTTCTTGATTTTACAATTATTTCAATGATATTACTTTTGTACATAAATAAACATGTTAGTGAATCACAATGAATCAATGTGTATTGTTATCATCAAAATTATTATGTAGCCTTAGGGCTAACAGATGATGGTTGAAATTTATTATTTGTCTTTAACAATAAATTATTTAATAAATATTCTAATAATAAAATTTACTTTTAAGATATGAACTATGTAGATATTATTTTTTTTTGTTCAAATAACCTTAATATTAGAAGAATTGTTTTATCTATTTCATTAAAATTTAATCATGAGTTATTCATTAAGCACTGTTGTGGATTCCTCTAGAAAATATGATGATGGATGTAATGTATGTATTTAATAACTATGAAAGAAGCTTTTTAGAATTCTGCTTGTTGCAATATAATATAATATAATATAATGGATTAATTGTGCTACTAGGACGGGACTTATCCCCTCAGTTGGAGTTGGAGGTTGTGTCCAAGACAATGTGCTATGTTAGTTCTTCACTAATGCTATATATAGAAACTTTGGAATCAAGCACTTAACCATTTTTTTTTTTTGGCATCTTTTAAGCCAAGCCCACTACTACAAATACATCTCTTCATTTTTAGTTTCCAACAGATAATTTGCTTAGTGCTATTTTCTGAATTTACAAAAACTGTCATCATTCAACAAGTGTTTTCTTGTAGAATAGGAGCTATGCAAGGCTTAAGCATATATAATATAAATGGTTTTTGTTGGTGTCAACATGTGACATTCTTGCATGTGCCATGCACATGATTTTGGACCAACTTGTAATAAAACTAGAATGTTATATTGTTTCTTATTTTACTATTTCTAAAAGTATAATTTAGGAAGTATTTGATTCATAATGAAATCTCCTTAGATTAGGATATTATATCCTAATTAAAAAGAAGTATATTTATTTGTGTCATATTTCATTTAGGAGTAACTTATATCACTTCCTATTGTATTGGTATTTATCCTAATTTAAGTTTGATTAGGATTTTTACAGGATTTTAAGGAGATTACGACCAAGCATCCCACTATATATAATGTTATGTTTACATAACATATATAGATGTTGATGGGTGTGTGTCACGGTATTCCAAGAATTACGAAAAGAGTTTCAATGCAAATTTGAATCCTTCATTGATTTCTTTTTGAGTATTTTATGCATATATGAGGAGTTGTAATTGTGCATGAATTTTTTATTAGGTTTGTCATAGTTAGTATACACTTGAGAGAATTTGCGAGTTAACTTACGAGTTAAGTGTTTATGTAATTCAGTGTCAGACATCGTGGTTATGTTTTACTTAATAATGTGTTGTTAAGTTGTTAGCAACAGAGAGTGGGCAGTGTCACTAGAGTTTAAGATCCTGGCGAGATTTTGTTTTACAAATATTAGGTCACTGTGTAAGAGTAAGTCAGTACTGTAAACAATCCTAAAGATTGTACAAACAAGAACTTAGTGAATTGAAGCTCTAAAGCTATCCGTAGATGTAAGTTTTATAACCGAATCACTTAAAATCCTCATATGCCAATTTACTTTACAGTTTACTATATTACTCATGACTTCATACTTCTAGTACTAACAATTGGTATCAGAGCTGGTTCACTGATTTACAAGTGAAGAAAAAATCATGTTGATTTGGAGGAATGGAGTTTATTCGTAATGGAGGATCCAAAACACAGCCACATATTCTTGATGATGGTAATTATTCATACTGGAAAGTAAGAATGATGAGGTATATCAAATCGCTTGATGACAGGGCATGGACTAGTGTGCTTAAAGAATGGACACCGCCAAAAAAATTGAATGCTTTTGGTGATTCTAAACCTAAACCTGAGAAGGAATGAACTGATGAAGAATACTGACGTTTAAGTTGGAACTCAAAGGCTCTTAATGCAATTTTTGCTACTGTGGACTTAAATAACTTTGGATAGATTTCAAGGTGTAAAGTGATCAAAGAAGCTTGGGACATGCTTGAGGTAGAATATGAAGGTACTGCATTTGTTAAAAGATCTAAATTAATTAGACTAAATTCTCAATTTGAAAATTTGATGATGCATGAGGATAAGTCAATTTTTGAGTTTTACTCTAAGTTATGTCACATCACAAATTCTTCATACATGCTAGGCAAGAATTTCATTGATGCTGAAATTGTTAGCAAAATAATAAGATATGTTCCAGATAAATTTCAACCTAAAATTTCAGGCATTGAGGAAGTTAAAAACACTGATGAGATGAGGGTTGATGAACTGATTGGCATTCTTCAAAATTTTGAGATAAATCAAAGTACTAGGAAGCAAAAAGGAAAAAACATTGCTTTCAATGTTAGAAATGAAAAATCTAATGACGAAAGTAATGATGAGCTTGATGACCAAACAGATTGCTTTTCTAACAAAAAATTATGTCAAGTTCATGAAAAAGAATTTCAGGAAAAAGAATGAAGGAAAGCCATCAAATTCAAATGAAGACAAGTTCAGAAATTTTAACAAGGAGAATGACAAGAAGAAATCAAAGCCATTTGATAAGAAAGGATAGATTCAGTGTTATGAATGTTCTGTTATGGGCATATTCAATATGAATTTGCTAATCTTAAAAAGAAGAACAAAGGCTTGATAGCTACCTGGAGTGATGAATCAAAATCTGATTCAGAAGATCAAGAATGCATGAGTAATTTTGTTGCATTTACAGCATCTGCAGCTGATAAAGGAAAAGCTGTTATGACTGACATAACAGAACACTGCAGAACAAATGTTGATCATTCAGACACAGAAGATGATCCAGAATACTATGAAAAGTTGCAAGAAATTTACAATGCACTCTATAGTGAATGTCTAAGTTAGAAAAAAGAAATCAAAACTTTGAAGAAGGAGATTGAAGTGCTAAAATGTGAAAAATCTTATGCTGAAAACTATATCATAGAACTAGAGCTTGCTTTGACAGACAAAACAACACATATTAAGAAAATTACAAAAAAACTGATTGAAAGCAAAAGATATGTTGATCAACTCAGAATTGGGTCAGCTAAACTTGATCAGGTCTTGAGTCTTGGAAGAGACAATTCCAACGACATGGATTGGGATGTATAAAAGGTAATATTGCATCCTTATCAACAATAGTGTTTGTAAAAGCTTCAACATCACGTAAAAATTCTGAGCCTAACTCAATAAGGTTAAGTCCTAGTTCAAAAAGTAATGAAACATTTGTTTCTCCTTTAAGCTCTTTCAAATCCAGTCCTGAAAAGGTAAGAAAATTTATTCCAACTTGTTATTTTTGTGGTAAAAAGGGACATTATTAGACTTAGATGTTTTAAATTGTTGAATCTTTTGCATAAAAGATCAAAACAGTTCAAACTGTTACCAAAGACATAACTGCAGTGGGTTAAGAAAGAAAAGACAGTATGCAAAAATACTTTTACTACTCTTAAACATTCTTCTAACGATTTGTGGTATTTTGATAGTGGTTATTCCTGGCACATGACTGCAAATAAGCAGTTTTTGAAAGATTTTAAAGCATGCAGGGAAGGAAATGTCATTTATGGAGATGGAGCAAAGAGTAAAATCATTGGCAAAGGCACTTTGAATGTCAAAAGCCTACCTAACTTCCAAAATGTCTTGCTGGTTGAAGGTTTGAAATCTAATCTAATTAGTATTGGTCAGATATGTGACAACAAGTATATTGTTAATTTCACATAAAACAAATGAATGGTTTTAAACAATTTTGGTAAATGCATTTTAGAAGAAAATAGGTCTTCGGATAATTGTTATTTGGTAAAAATTGCATTTCAAGTTAAGATTTCGGATTTAGAATTGTGGCATCAAAAAATAGAACACTTAAATTACAAAGACTTGGTTAAATTAACTAAGTTAGGTGTTGTAAAAGGAGTTCTTAAACTTAATGTCAAAGTTAATGAAATTTGTGGACCATGTCAAATAGGAAAACAAATTAGAAGTATACATAAATCCATTCCACATCTTAGCACATCCAAAATACTTAATTTGCTTCATATGGATCTTATGGGTCCTATGCAAATTGAAAGCGTTACTGGTAAGAGATACATATTTGTTTGTGTGGATGACTTTTCTATATATACTTGGATTGATTTATTAAAAAAAAATCTGACACTTTTGAAGCTTTCAAGAATCTTTGTGTTAAGCTTGAAAATGAGCAAAACAGGAACATTGGTAGGATAGTGAGAATAAGAAGTGATCATGACAAAGAGTTTGAAAATGTTAGCTATGCTAATTTTTGCAAATATCATGGAATTGAATATGAATTTTCAGCTCCCAAAACTCCTGAACAAAATGGCATTGTGGAAAGAAAAAATAGAACTCTTCAAGAGATGGCTAGAGTGATGCTCAATAGTAGAAAGTTGACCAAAAAGCTATGGGTTGAAACAATAAGTACTGCTTGTTATATTTCAAATAGAGTTTTTCTAAGACTTGGCACTAACCAGGCACCTTATGAAATTTTGAAAGGAAGAAAACCTAATTTGAAATATTTTCATATTTTTGGATGCAGGTGTTCCGTCTTAAATGACAGAGAGCAATTTGGCAAATTAGATCCGAGAAGTGACGACGGAGTTTTTGTGGGATATGCACAAAATAGCAAAGCTTTTCAAGTCTATAATTTTTGAACTGAGTTAGTTATGGAATCTGCAAATGTAGTATTTGATGATCTGGATGATTATGCAAAGTACTCACAAGAGGAAAGCATAATCAGCTTTACAGATAATACAAAAAAATCAGTTTCAGATAGTGATAATGACAAAAAAGATTCAGTTATGAAAGAGGAAACAACTGCTATTTCATTAGACAAAACAATGACAACTGGCAACACAGATTTGAGCAGAAACTCAATCAGAAATGAAGATGAAAGAAAAGATCCACCTACTTTGATATAAAAGGTATATCCAACTAGCTCTATCATTGGAGCACTAGATGATATGATGAAAACTAGGAGCAAGGTAAGAAATGAGGTAAGCTTTGCATGTTATGTTTCATTAGTTGAACCGAAAAATGTGAAAGAAGCTTTAGAAGAAGAAGTTTGGATTCAGGCAATGCAAGATGAACTTAATCAGTTTGAAAGGAATGAAGTATGGGAATTAATTCCTAGGCCAAAAAATGCAAATGTCATTAAAACTAAATGGATATCCAAAAATAAAACTGATGAAAGTGGACAAGTAGTAAGAAATAAGGCTAGGCTAGTCGCACAAGGTTACACACAAGTAGAAGGCATAGGCTTTGATGAAACCTTTACATCAGTAGCTAGGCTTAAGTTAATCAAATTACTACTTACAATTGCATGTTTGCTTGATTTTAAGTTATATCAAATGGATATTAAAACAGCCTTTTTAAATAGCTATCTCAATGAAGAGGTTTTTTTTGAATAGCCTAAGGGTTTTGAAGATCTTAAACATCCTGATTCTGTGTACAAATTGCATATGTATAGGTTGAAGCAAGCTCCTAGAGCTTGGTATGAAAGGTTGACAAACTTTTTGATTAACAGAGGTTATAGTAGAGGCAGCAATGATAAGACTTTGTTTATCAAACATGCATCTAATTATTTTATTGTTGCTCAAATATATGTAGATGACATTGTGTTTGGATCAACTAACAAAAGCAAAACTAATGAGTTTGTTAAGTTGATGCAGGAAGAATTTGATATGAACATGGTAGGAGAATTGAATTTTCTTCTTGGATTGTAGGCTAAACAAATGAATGATGGGATATTCATATCTCAATCAAAATATGCTAAAAAGCTTGTAAAGAAACCATAATAGGACGGGAGGGAGGCAAGGGAACAAGTCACTCCCACCCCAGGCAGAGTTAGTGAGCCGTGTAATAGGACCTCAATTCTCATTACGAGGTCGAACCAAGGACCAATGGAAGTCGGGGCTACCTAGGCTTGAGAATGCAAAACTAATGAAACTTCTATCAGTACTAACCCGAAACTTTCAAAAGAAAATGCAAGAAAAAAGGTTGATGCAAGTTTATATAGAAGCATCATTGGCAGTTTATTGTATCTCACAGCAAGTAGACCAGACTTCTGTTTTAGAATAGGACTTTGTGCAAGATTTCAAGCAAATCCTAAAGAATCATATCTGGCAGCAGCTAAAAGAATCATTAGGTATGTACATGGAACCGCGAATTATGGTATATGGTTTTCTAAAGATACAAATGATTATCTTGCAGGATTTAGTGATGCTAACTATGTAGGAAATATTGATGACAGAGAAAGCACATCAGAAGGATGTTTTTATCTTAGTACTAACTTAGTTTCTTGGCACAGCAAAAAATAGAATTCTATTTCTTTGTCTACTGCTAAAGCTGAATACATAATAGCAGGAAGTTGTTGCACATAACTACGTTGGATGAAGCAAATGTTGAGTGATTATGGTATTAAACAAAAACCTATAACTGTGATAATACTAGTGCTATAAACATTTCCAAAAATCCTATTCAGCATTCTAGAACAAAACACATTGACATAAGATACCATTTTATAAGGGATCTTATAAAATCTAAGGTGATACACATTGAATACATCTTCACTGATAAACAATTAGCTAACTTGTTCACTAAGGCATTGGATGTTAGCCCTAAGGCTACATGATAATTTTGATGATAACAATACACATTGATTAATTGAGATTTACTAACATGTTTATTTATGTGCAAAAGTAAGATCATTGAAATAATTGTAAAATCAAGAAGAGGTTTATTAAAATGAAGTGTTGAAGCTAAGGAGAAGACTACATGTTAAGGGCACCAAAGTTTAAGAACAAGGCTTGATTCAAGGAATGTAACATATGAACAATATTCAATCAATTGGTCATATATTTCTCTACAAATGTCCAAATGACGTGATTCTTAAGCCTTTGGAAAGATTACTCAATTTATAACATTTTATATGTTTTAAATAAATTCAAATTTCAAGTGTAAGGTCGTCCAAATCATCATGCAAGTTGAAAGACAAATAGAAGCAGCTGACATGAGCATCGAATACTCTTTTGGACATATCTTGAGCTAAAAATATCCAAATCACTTAATTCTTATGGAATTGGAAAGATGACTTAATGAGGCACATTTCATATGTTTTGAATAAATTTAAATTTCAAATGAAAGGCCGACATAATTGACATGCAATTCGGTGGACTGACACAAGGAAGAAAAATCAACTCACATGAGCATCGAATGATTTTTTTTCTATATCTTGAGATAGAGATATCCAAATTCTTTGATTCTTAATGTTATATAAAGATTATTCAAATATTTAGATCTTTTATGTTTTGAAGAAATTCAAATTTCAAACGGAATGCTGACAGAATTATCATTCAATTTGGTGGACTGACACAAGGAAGAATAATCAAGTCACATGAGCACCGAATAGTTTTTTGGCCATATCTTAAGCTACAGATACCCAAATGACTTGATTCTTGATGCGTTGGAAAGCTTATTCAAATATGCAGATCTTTTATGTTTTTTAGATTTTCAAATTTCAAACGAAATATTAACAAAAATGGCAGAGAAATTTAAGGTTTTTATGGTGGGCAGAAAATTTGGAGATGGTGTCTTCACTTGATTAAGTTCATCTCATTTGCCTATAAAAGGAGCCCTTCTCCCATGCATTCAAGAAGGGCAAGAGAAGCATTTTATCAAGAAAAAAACAAGAGAAATATCAAGTCTAGAGAGCTTTTATATTCTTTATCTACTCTTTGTAGAGAGTTATACTTTTGTTGTAAAAATTATCCTTGTTCTTGTATTGCGATGAGAGTGAGATATTCTTGTAAAGGATAATAGTTATCCTTGAGAGAACTCTTGTTGTGTGTTATCTGGAGTTGAAAAAAGTTTCCTTGGTGAGGTTGTTCATCAAGAAGAACTCTTGGTGTGGTGTTATCAAGGGTTGAAGGAAGTTCCTTGGTGAGGTTGTTCATCAAGAAGAACTCTTGGTGTGGTGTTATCAAGGGTTGAAGGAAGTTGCCTTGGTGAGGTTGTTCATCAAGAAGAACTCTTGGTGTGGTGTTATCAAGAGTTGAAGGAAGTTGCCTTGGTGAGGTTGTTCATCAAGAAGAACTCTTGGTGTGGTGTTATCAAGGGTTGAAGGAAGTTGCCTTGGTGAGGTTGTTCATCAAGAAGAACTCTTGGTGTGGTGTTATCAAGAGTTGAAGGAAGTTGCCTTGGTGAGGTGTTCATCAAGAAGAACTCTTGGTGTGGTGTTATCAAGGGTTGAAGGAAAAAGTCTAGGTGAGGTTGTTCATCAAGCAAGTTGTAAAGATTTCTACAACTTAGTGGAAAGCTTAGCTCGTGGAGCTAGGAGCCCGTGGACGTAGGCAAGGTTTGCCAAACCACGTAAATTGAGTTTGCACTCTCTCTATCCCTTTCCTCTTTATATTTACTTGTACTTGTGATTGTTCTTTATTTCTATTCTCTTGATTGCATTCTATTTTCATCTTCTTCACCTTTATTCTCAAAGAAAGAGTTAAATAATTTTGATCTTTCAAGAAAAGTTTTCTAAATCAGTTTTTATAAATAAAAACCTGACACATCCGAAAAAGGATTGTCTCCCAAGTATAGGAGTGTCGAAGTAATAAAACCCGGTGAGACCGGGGTCGATCCACAAGGAAGGGGATTTTAGCGTTACAAATTATAAGATAAGCAAATGTGATATGGATGATTCGAAGAGGTGACAAGATAATATCAATAAATATGTAAGATGGTAGGCGGTATACCGACCATTCAAATATAAAACAAAAAGCAGGAGGAGGTAAAACCATCATGGAAATAGGTGGTATAACCAACCATAGTAAATTAAAGAACAATTTCATAAGGTGGTAGAACCTACCATAGTAAATAAAATAAAAAGTTCATAAACAATAGAATAATTAAAATACAAGAGGAATTAACACAATAACAATGAAGGCTAAGGTTAGGGGATCCGCCCTTGATATTTCAAATAAGGATAATTAACCCATTTTAGTTATATGAATTATATTTGTTTCATTACCAATATTTATACCACTTCTTGTAAATGGGTTCAAGCATCCAATGTGCCAATCACCATATGTCTACAACAAATCAAGGTTCCTAACTAGATTCGTGTCGGTAAGGAAGAACCATACATCATCTAGAAAGGATCCAAGCATTTGATGTGCCAAGGATTGTCGACAATGGATCAAGACCTCCACTTTACGAGTGGTGTCAAGATTGATTAAGAAATTAAATATAAATCATATTGAATAAACATTATAAGATTAAGATTATTAAGCACATATTAAGGGTTAGAGAATCCTTATTCTCATATCAAGGGTTTCACCCTTTCACCTTAGCAAAAGAGAAATTAGAAGAACATTATAATAGAAAGAAAATAAAATGTAAGAAAAAGGAAATTCATTAATAACATAAACACACAAAACACAATACAAGATCCTAGCCAAAGCCAAAATGTTCCAGCCAAGGCCAAGATGCCCTAATGGGTCACAAGGCACCTCTATTTATAGGTACATCCAGGGGCAAACTTGTCAAATTACAAGGGCATAATTGTCAAATATTAGTTGTAAATATCTTTGACAATTGGGATCATTAGGCACCGACTTTGACCATCAATTTTGTCACTGAAATGTTGAGAATTTTAATCACATGTCTTCATGAAATTGTAGATATTTCTCTCAGCTTTCTATAACATATTGATTTGCACAATTTGGATACGTATTTTGAGAGATACGATCCAAATACTGAGGCCTGGTTAGACTGGGCTGAGACTGTAGATGGGTTCACTCAAGCCCCATTTTGGTCCACTAAGAGCCCGAATTTGATGATTCTTGTGAAATACAATCTTGTAGACAATTGAATCAGATTTCCAAAACATTAAGAATTGCACCATTCTGATCTATAAATAGAGAGTTATGACCATTTTACCGAACCTGTAACAAAACCAAAATTAAGAGAAATTAATTCTAAAGATGCAAATGCTACAAATATGCTTAAGTTGAGGAATTCAATGACATTATTAATGCAATATGATGAACTAAACTCTTATTAAACATGCATATTTAAGTGTTCATCAAAACCCAATTCACCCCCCCTCTTGGGTTGCCATTCGAGAATCTAAGGAAGGCCTTAGGCATCTGTCAGTTTTCTGAATAAGCATTGCTTGTTGTTATGTTAATTATATCTGCAATATCATAAGTTTTCTTCTAATTAAGCATGTGTAAGTTGTAACATAAAATGTGCAAATGTTAAGATACTGGTTTAAAATGAAAAATACAGAGAGGGCTGCCAATATATGATGTGTGAAAGCCATCATTGAGAGTAACCTCAGGGTATTTGAGAAATATGTTGAAGTCACCCACTCAAATGAAAAGGGTTACCTCTATATTGTGTGAAAGTTACTATATTTATAATCCAATGTGATTAATTCTTAATATGTCAAAATAATATTTTTTACATCTCAAATGATTGAAAAATAAATGAAAATAGTTTTCACATAGACATAATAAACATCTATGAAATATGCCTCTTTAGAATGATTCATATAATTTCTAGATATTATTGCTATGGTACATGTAATTGTTTTTTGTTATGTTGTTCATATCATACGATGCTCTTTGTGCCATCTGAAATTTGACTTTTTTGTGTATTTATGTGTCAAAATGCCATGTCAGCTTTATTGAATTGAGGGGGCGAAACTTCAGTGGCAGGAATCCCAACTTTATTAGAGTTCCTTATTTTAATGGAAATCAAATTTTAAATTTTTGTTCATTAATGATATTTATTAAGTAGTTTTGGAAAATGATTTAAATTTAAATTTTATGAGAAACGAAATTATATTAAAATCAGTCTCTTCCCAAGTATATCATAAATACAGTTAGGGCTCTCTTTGTTCATATCATACTAGATCAATTGTGTCTCCATTCTCTCTCTTCTCCCTTCTTTTTGTTCCAGTAAGATCTTGCAGCTCTCAAACCCTAGCAATGGCAACATCTTCTGTATCCACAAAGGCCACTAGTACATCATCTTACCAACCCAACTCTGGTCACAACAATAGCGTCAGCTCTTAGTTGTCTCAGTCTCAACAACAGCATGCAGAGATCCTGATTGATCCCGTAATGAGTGAAAATGTGTCAATTCCTGTCAAGCGAATGAAAGACAAAGTGAAGCCAAAGTTCAACAAGTTCCTCTCAGTAGCTGTTAAGCAAAATTTCTTGAAATATATATGAAAGAGGAAGTTACAGATAGAAAGGCCGGTGAAGCTAACCAACTTCAACAAGTATGATTTGAATGAACTTCTTGGGTCTATTTACTGGAGTCGAACAGTAAACAACTTCCTACCCCCTGTTAAGTCTTTAATTCAAGAGTTTTATATGAATGTCACTGCTTCAATGATGACTCCAAGACCTATCAGTATCACAAAGTATGTTGTAGAGGAAAGTTTATGAAATTTTCATCAAATGTCATCAACACATTCTTCGATATTCCAATAGGCAGTATGCACTCTGTTGAAGAAAACTTTGATATGGCAGTTGTGGTTAAGGAATTAACTGGTCGAGAGGATATAGTTTAGAATCCGAGAGATGGCATTGATCAACAATACCTTAGAAAGAAGTATAGGGTTTTGCATAATATTGCTCAGTTTGATTGGTTTCCCTCTTCACACCAGAACTAGGTTAGGGGAGATAGAGTGAAATTTTTGTTCTGTTTCGGCGCAAATAAACCCATTAATCTAGGTCCATGGATTTAAAGGATGATTTTTCAGATTGCACCATATAAATCCAATTATCATTTGCTTGTATTCCCTTGTTTCATTCATGGTATTTTAGCTCAAAATGGTATTTCCATTAGCCCAAAAGAACACATTGAAATTTTGTCTAAATCCAGTACAAAATGATTTTTACATCGACTGCATGACAAAACTGATTTGTCTATCCCTAAATCGAAACCTAGAAGAGTCCGTAATAATCCAATGAGTAATGTGGAAGAATAACTTGCTTTGATCAATTTTGTTTTGATTGATATAGTGCAAGATCTTGAGGACATCAAAGCCAAGTAGTCTATTTTACAGGAAAACTTGTAGGATAATTTGTTGCAGCAGAAGAACCACAACCTATGGAAACTAAAGATGTGGTACATGAGAAGTCTGCTGAACAAATGGCAAAGACTAATGAGCAAATGCCTGCAGAGGATCAAGATGATCAACCAGCTGCTGAGCCTGACATAACAACAGAAAAGAAGATGAAGAAAAAGAAATCCAAGAAGAAAGCTAAGGGAACTGATTTAAAGGGCAAGAAGAAGGTTAAGGTGGTGAAGAAAAAGTCTAACAAGAAGAAAAAGAAAATTGAAACAATAGTCCCAGAATTGAGGGATAAGTCCTTGTCAGATGAACCAACTCAAGTCGAACCCGAAATGACATTGACTTCACCACCTGCTGAAATATAACCTGATGTTGCACCAGTCTCTGAAGTAGAACAACATGTCTCTCCACCACCACCACAATCACCTCTACATGAAGTAGAACCACAAAGTGCAGAACACACACAGGAACGCATTCCTGAAGCAAACACAACAAAACCATCCACAGCACTCCCACCTCAGCTTACAGTAGATTCACTTGAGGATCTACAACAACCTATTGCTGAGTCACATCTAACAAAAACCAGTACTGACAGACTTGATAAGGAAATCTGCAAGATTGTGGTAGAGATAACTGCTACTTTATCAAATACAACTGAAGCACAGCCTACTCTTGTGGCTTCTGAACAGCCTACACCCATCACTACTGGTAAAAGATTCAAAGTAAAGGCTAGACAATTCAAAAAGCGACCTGGTAGTTCCTCTTTCCCTCCTGTTCGCAAGTCTCCCCGACTTCATTAAATTTTTTTTTGGCATTTGTTCTGAAATCAGGGGGGAGATTGGTAACAGTTTCTGATAACTCTCTGTTTTGTATATTTACGATATTTTTTGTTTTTGATATTTTTTGTTGCTTCTCCCTCACATCAAGGATGGTAAGCAAGGGGAGTGAGGAGTCTTTACCTGTGCATTAGAACTATTTTATATATTGTGTTTTTAACTTATTACTTTGGAGGATTTACTTTACTGTGTTTTATGTTATTATCTACATATTTCATTTGATTGATGTTTTTGTCACATTTTTGTTATTTGCTCTGATCATGATTGATGATTTTGATGATTTTATTATTTGCTTTGATCATGATTTGGTTAAAGTGTTGTTTGACAAGTTTGTCAATTTTACTTTGTTTTGTTTTTGCAGGATATGCACATTCAGATAGTTTTTTGTTATGTGATTTATAACTGCGCCGTTGTTATTTCTTTAAGTATGTCATTTTCTGTTTGATCAATCATGATTACTTGTAGCTATCTTCGACTTATCCTTGTGCAGTATTCTTTGATCAAAAACAGTTTGGTGTTTTCATCACAAATTGCCAAAAATGGAAAGATTATTGGTGTCAACGTGTGACACTCTTGCATGTGCCATGCACATGATTTTGGACCAACTTGTAATAAAATTATAATGTTTTATTGTTTCTTATTGTACTATTTCTAAAAGTATAATTTAGGAAGTATTTGATTCATAATTAAATCTCCTTAGATTAGGACATTATTTAGTTTATCCTAGTTAAAAAGGAGTATATTTATTTATGTCCTATTTCATTTAGGAGTAACTTATATCACTTCCTATTGTATTGGTATTTATCCTAATTTAAGTTTGATTAGGATTTTTACAGGATTTTAAGGAGATTACGATCAGGAATCCCACTACACATAATGTTATGTTTACATAGCATATATAGATGTTGATGGGTCTGTGTCATGGCATTCCAAGAATTAAGAGGAGAGCTTTAACGCAAATTGAAATGCTTCATTGATTTCTTTTTTAGTGTTTTATTCATGTATAAGGAGTTGTAATCATGCATGAATTTTTTATTAGGTCTGTCCGAGTTAGTATACATTTGAGAGAACTTGCGAGTTAAGTATTTATGTAATTCAATGTCAGACATCGTGGTTATGTTTTACTTAACAGTGTGTTGTTAAGTTATCAACAACAGAAAGTGGGCAGTGTCACTAGAGTTTGAGATCTTGGCGAGATTTTGTTTTAAAAAGATTAGGTTAGTGTGTGAGAGTGAGTCAGCACTATAAACGATCCTAAAGATTATAAAAACAAGAACTTAGTAAACTGCAGCTCTAAAGTTGTTCGTGAATATAGATTTTATAACCGAATCACATAAAATCCTCCTGTGCCAATTTGCTTTACAGTTTACTGTTATATTACTCATAACTTCATACTTCTAGAACTAACAGTTTTAATTTCTGTGTTCCCTGGGAATTTAGCATATATAAAAAAATGGTTTGCATTACGAATCGTAGCAGCCAGCGCCACAAGTCTCTTAATCAACAGCTATTACAAGTTTTTGAGACATTCTGGCTTTTTCATTAACATTTTGGTGAGGAAATTAATTAAATTGCCACTAATTTCATCAAATAGTTTTCCATATTTGACCTATCACTATAACAAAATATAACATTTATCACACCAATTTCAAGTTGTAGAATTATATCTACCACTTCATATTTGTCTTTGGTGTATTAAGGAGTGGTTGAAAGCCTAGTTCTTTTATAACATGTAAATACATATGGTAAATAAGCAATTAACATGTTGTTGATTAGAATTATTTGCCACGTGCAAATGTATGTTATAGCTTATCTGCCATCCACCACTTGCACATGCACGTGGTAATTGTCTTAATTCAAATTTTTTAATAACCACAATACTATTGACATGGTTATCTTATCCAACACATAATATATATGTTATCTTTTTAAATTTTAAAATTTTTAAATGACCACATGATATTTGAACGTGGTAGATAATATTTTCACCACATAAAAAATGTAAGTTGTTGATTAACTTTATTAAAATTATAATTAACCACTATTATGTTTATGTGGTAGATAACTTATTGTGTAAGTTGTAAAAAATTAATCTTATTCATTTTTTTCTTTGTTTTCATAATAATTTAATTTGTACTAAATAAATTTTAATAAAACAAACACATATATACTCAACAATAATAAAATTTACAAAAATAACAATTCTCATTTAATTTAAAAATTTTTGTAAGTGTGACACAAATAATAAAGTACATAATGTAATGTAGTTTAAGACCAAATAAAAATCCTAAAACTTTAATGATAACATAAGGAAACCGAGAACTGCAATATCCTAAGAAACTAAACAAATGATTACTTAAGCATAAAATGTTATGTATTTTGAAGGCCACGCTACTGTACTATCTAAAGCATCTTTAAGGATTTGCATATCACTTGTAGGTCGATACAGTGGCACTCTCTTAACAATTGATTTTTTGACCCAAACTCTCCAACAATCTAGACCAAGAACCATGTGATAAACTGGTGCTTTAGGATTGGTAGTATCAAGTTCAGCTTCAGCAACCACTTCTCTTGTTCCAAACCAATACAATAACTTGCATTTTCCATTTGAAATGAAATCGTCTTGAAAGGTAATACTCGGTTTGAACTCCTATATTATAAAAAACAAAGAAGAAACAATAGTAAATTTTAATTGAAAATTATTGTTAGTCTTCGCAGTGTATGGATAGTTAACATAGATGTAACTGAAACAGTTAAGAATAACGGAATAGAAAGTTTTACGTGGTTCGACTATCAACCAGCCTACATCCACAGGCAATAAGAGTTGCAATCCACTATATTGTATGTGTTTACACTCGACTTAGGACTCTTTATAGTAATAGCCACTCGCTCACTCACTAACCTAATCTATGTAAACTTGATCACCCTCAATCATAACCAAAGTCCTTCACACACTCTTCTGATGTTGCTCTTCACAGATACATCGGACTTAACTACAACGGTTTGATCAGACATAACCATGATAATTGTTGCAGAATCATGTAATCACTCAGCTCTTTTAAGCTTACACGACTTAGTAACTCTCACAAATTAAATCTATGTACACACTCAACACATATGAGTCATACACAGTCTAAACTAACTCAGTCATAAATATTTTACAATGAAGATCGTGATAAATAAAGTCACTAAAGTGCTCTCTATGTTTCTGCATATACACCACTCTTTCTACACTCCGTTTAGCCTTAAGTGCTTCCTTTGCATGAACAGCTATATAATTCATGTAATCAACAATCCTAACCATCATCAACGTCCTGTAAAACTCAAATAACATTATTAGATAAATATCAAACAATATAGAAAGTAAAAAGAAATTATCCTAATTAAACTAGAACACTAGAAAGAATATCCTAATCTAATAAGATATGGTCAATATAAAACTTCCTATTCAACTAGAATACCAAATCAAGTTATGCTATTCTAGTTAAAAATCTCCTATTAAATATCCAAATTAATGTTTAATCACAAGATGACAAAAATAAATTTTAGTCACATGTACTGCACATTCATGAAATTTGCCACCTGTCATATTGACACTAACAATCTCCCTCTTTAGCATCTTGTGATGAAAATTTTCATATGTTTCTATGAACAAAATCCTGCACGGGTAAGTGTAAGACAACTGAAAATAGAATGTAAAGACTTAGTCAAAAATTCACAAAAACATGAATATCCAGCTTTCAGTTATAATAGATATAACTAAAATAATATAAACAAAATGTCGAGTATCTACACAGAAACAAATATCAGATATAGAACATCAACAGCTTGTGTAGTCCAAACTGGTCTGCAATAAACTCAAAGCAAAATATAAAATCGACATAATATAAATTACTCGGGGTCATAATCAATCATGCAAAACATCACAAATTAATCATGAACGATCACTCCCTCTTAATCAAAAATTAAACCTGCAAAACATCACAATCATGAACTGCATAGCATAGTAGTTCAACCATAAATCAGTTTCCTGCAAGTTTATACATCAACAAAAATTATTAAGTCCTAAGCACAGAAACATAACATCCATAAATTCTACTCCCCTTGGTTTCATAACAAGTGCCAAAAATAAAGTTCCAAAACACAAAAAAAAAATAAAGAAAATGTTCAGTTAAGTCTGGCAGACTTGCGCACAAGCAGCTTTGAGGGGTGTGATATGTTTCTTTTAGTAGTAGTCTTGTATAGGGCAAATGCTAGTTTTTGAAAAGTATCAGCAAGAGTTGATGTGGTAGCTGGTTGAGTACTAGTTTCAGTAGAAGTAGCAACAGCAATAACTGTCTCACGAATCTCTCTGGCTTATCTCTCTACTGTGGTGTCAATCTTCTGGGAATTTTCCACCAAAGTTTCAACAGCTTGCTGTGTGACATGGGGGGGAGATGTAACAAGAATTGAAGCATGATCTGGTGGGTTGGAAGTGTCATCTACTGTCTTTGAAAAAGACTCTTCAGCAACTGGTTTTGATTGCTTCTTACTTTTCTTCTTATCCTTCTTCTTCCATTTCTTCATTGATGTTTCACCACTGGATCTGCTCTCAAGCTTCTCTTCCAGACTTTGCAGCTTGTCTTTGATAGCTTGATTTTCCTACACAAGATCAGCTAAAGAAGAAGTGATTAGAGTAAGCTATTCTATGATGGATGTCATCTGATCTGGTCTAGGATTTCTCCTCTGTCTAGGCTATCTCTGAGGTATTTCCTCTCACTCAGGAACATTTTTAATCCTCGTCATGAAACCTTTCTTGATGGCTAACAGAATTTCTTCAGTAATCTCACCATTCTCTAGTTTAATCTCATTTTGCGTCAACAAAGTATGAATCAAACAAGGCAAAACCAATAGTTTTTGATGAGATTGATAAATTGCAATTTGAATAATGTAATTACATCCATAATCTAATATTAATCAAGCGATTTGTGCCAACACAGTAAAGAAACTTGGCTCTATCCTCTCTAACTTTGTTTTGGTGTGTGGATGGAAACTAATTGAATCGAGTGATTTTATTCAACAGTTGATAATTTAGAATCAAATGTTTTTTATCTATACTATTATGTGGATCCAAATGAACCATTCTACTTCTAGTTAGCTCATATGAGACCTCACTCATATTCAACTCATTGCCAACAGTATGTTAAATGCCAATAGGAATTTCATAAAATTGGTTTATGACATTTAGAGAAAATCTAATCAACTTTCCTCTATAATAAACTTTATGATAATAATAACTCTAAGGATCATCAATGCATGGCAAAATATTGGCATAAAATTCTTGAACAAGAGTTTTAACATGAGGAGTTAAATTTGTTACTGTCCTCATCCAATGTCTGGATTCGATCATCTCTCTAAGCTGATAGTTATCAAAGTCATTGACTTTGATAGGCCTCTTCACATGAATCTCTCTCTTTGAAGTGTATCATCTAAACCTTGTTTCATTCTTTTGTTTCAAGAACTTGTGACTACGAGGATTGACATGGTCTTGCACATCACCAAGTATGACATCGTCATCCTCACTCATAACTAGATCAATTGGAACTAGTAGAGTAGAAGTCGAATCTAGTTCTCTAGTGGATGATTGCTCTGGTTCTATCGGAGGCGACTACTCTGGTTCGATTTCTAGGTCAACATGTTATTCTTGCTCAACCTCCTGTTCTTTCTGGCTTGATTCCTCTTCAGTCAAGGAATTAGATGATAAAGAAGAGCTAATAGTTTCGGGTTTAATTGAAGAAGATGGAGTTGTAGCTTTGCGTTTGGCCATGATGGTTGAAGACAAAAAGAAGATATGCTACAATTTAGGGTTAATGAAGAGATAAAACAAGTATAGAGTTTATATAATCAAGAGTTAATACCCAAGTGTGATATAACTAGCGCAAAATCCTAATCCAATCCAAATTTTAGGAATTAAAATTTGAATAAAATTCGTTTTCCAAAAGGATTAAGTTCCATGAAAGAGAAAATGTCCTAAAATTTATCACATTAATTTTGGTAATTTCCAAAAATAATTTTTGAAAATCCTCATTTAATAAGGCAATTTTAAATCTTATAGAATCATAAGCTACAAAAGCTTCCCGCCACTAAACAATCTTTCCCTCAAAACGAACTTGCTGATGTGGCTCACTTTATTGACACATCAACACATAAGAAAATAAAACAGAGTTAGACATGAAGCACTAGTCGAAAGTTACGCTGCACATAACTAAAAACAATTAAACTTTACATAACTGAAATATCTGAGCTTTGTAAAGTCATTATAAAACTAATAGAGCTGATTAAGCACATATCAATATCAATTTTTATTATCTTAATATTCAATTCTATTGAGTGATCAACATAAGCATGCTTCTAAGACACACAAATATTAATCTCAATGAGAATTATTTTTATAAAAACCACTAGCTTTCACACATGAAATGAGGTAGCCCTCTTCCATTAGAGTAGGTTGCCTCAACATATTTTCTAGATACATTGAACCTACTCTCTAAGGATAGCTTTCACACATCATAACTAGTAGCCCTCTCTAGTTTTGGCATTAAATTACCAGTAAAAAATAAAATAATCAAAACAGCTCAACCATGCTTAAATTAAAAAAATTGACTAATGATGCTGCAGATATAAATAACATAACTAAACACAGTTTTTATGTAGATAACTGAGAAATGCCTATGGCTTTTCTTAGTTTTTCAAATCTCAATGCATCAAGTGCTTTAGTAAACAAGTCAACTAGTTGATTCTCAATAAAGATATATTCAATGTGGATTGTTTTGGATTCAACAAGTTCTCTAATAAAATGATGTCTTATATGTTTAGTTCTAGAATGTTGGACTGGATTTTTTGAGATATTAATTGCACTAGTATTATCACAAAACAAGGTTGTTGAATCTTGATTAATATCATAGTCACTTATCATTTGTTTCATCCAAAGTAATTGAGTGCAGCAGCTTCCAACAGCTATATATTTATCTTCTGCTGTAGATAATGAGATACTGTTTTGCTTCTTACTATGCCAAGAAACCAGGTTATTGCCTAGGTAAAGGCAACCACCTGAAGTGCTTTTCCTATCATCTATGTTTCCTGCCTAATCTACATCACTATAACTTGCAAGACATGTATTTGTGTCCTTAGCAAACCATATTCCAAAATCAGATGTCTTATGAACATACCTGATAATTCTCTTCACTGTTGATAAATGTAGTTCCTTTGGACATGACTGAAAACAAGCACATAAGCCAACACTAACACTGATATATGGTCTACTTGCAGCTAAGTATAGGAGGCTTCCAATTATGCTTCTATGAAGGCTCGAATTAATATCATTACCTGCAATCTTTTTTGTAGCTTGATGTTAGTACTCATAGGAGTTCTAAATCCCTTGGCCTTGTCTAGTTCGAATTTCTTTACCAAGTTTTTAGCATACTTTGATTGTGAAATAAAAATTCCACTTTCAAGTTGCTTCACTTGTAAACCTAGAAAGAAATTCAACTCACCTACCATACTCATCTCGAATTCACTCTGTATTAGCTCAACAAACTCATTAGCTTTGACTTTGTTTCTGGAACCGAAGACAATATCATCAACATACATTTGAGCAACAATGAAATAAGTTAAAGCATATTTAATGAATAAAGTTTTATCATTGCTTCCTCTAATGTAACCTCTTTGAATCAAAAAGCTAGTTAATCTCTCATACCAAGCTCTAAGAGCTTGTTTCAAACCATACAATGCTTTATGAAACTTATACACAAAATTTGGATATTTAGGATCAATAAATCCCTTAGACTATTCAACATAAGTCTCTTCATTAAGATAGCCATTCAAGAAGGTTGTCTTCACATTCATTTGAAACAATTTAAAATTCAACAAGGCAATAGCAAGTAGCAACTTAACAGATTCAAGTCTAGCAATAGGTGCAAAAGTTTCCTCAAAATCAATTCCTTTAATTTAAGTGTAACCTTGTGCAACTAATCTAGCTTTGTTTTTAATGACTTGCCCATTTTCATCAATTTTGTTTTTTTTTAAAGATCCATTTAGTTCCTATAACATTTGCATCTTTTAGTGTAGAAACTAACACCCATTGTTTCTTTCAAACTGATTCAATTCTTCATGCATTGCATTTATCGAAACATCTTCTTTTAAAGCTTTATTGTCATTCTTTGGTTCTATTAAAGAGACATAACAAGTATGACTTACCATATTTCTCACTTTGCTTCTTGTTTTCATTGTGTTTTCTGGACTTCCAATGATTGAAGTTGTGGGATGTGCCTTTTGAATCCAGGATGGTAGATCTCTCTTAATACCAACATCTCTTATCTAATTTCTATCTAGATTAGAATTGTCTGAGGGTTTAGTTTTATCTAAGTTAATTGGACTAATTGTATAAGACATAACTGATTTTGTTTTACAGACTGTAGCAACTAAGTTTGAATATTCTGTATCATCTGTATTCTTCGTCAAACTAATAATCTATTTTTTCGATGAATAAACAGAGAAATCATCAGTATCATCAAACACCACATTGGCTGATTCCATAATGGTCTTAGTTCTCAAGTTGTAAACACGATAAGCATTGTTATTGGTTGAGTATCCAACAAAAACTCCATCATCGTTCTTGGCATCAAACTTGCCATGCACCTGTAACCAAAAACATGAAAATATTTGATGTTAGGTTTCCTTCCTTTCATAATTTCATAAGGGGTTTGTATTGTTCTAGGTCTCAATAACACTCTATTGGACATATAGCATGCTATGCTGATAACTTCTGGCCATTGCCTTTTTGTTAGTTTTTTTCCTGTTTAACATGACCCTTGCTAGCTCTTGTAAAGTCCTGTTCTTCCGCCCTACCACTCCATTTTCTTTAGGTGTCTTTGGAGCTGAAAATTCGTGAGATATACCGTGAAATTTACAAAAATCTGCATAGGAAACATTTTTGAATTCTTTTCCATGATCACATCGAATGTTTACAATTCTACTAATGTTCCTATTTTGTTCATTCTCAAATTTAACACATAAGTTTCTGAAAACTTCAAATGTATCAGATTTTTCACTAATGAAATCAACCCAAGTAAACCTTGAAAAGCCATCAACAACAACAAAAATATATCTCTTTCCTGCAATGCTCTCAATGTTCATGGGTCCTATAAGGTCCATATGCAACAAATCCAGAATCTTAGAGGTGCTAAGGTGTGTGTTAGAGCTATGTGATCCTCTTATTTGTTTGCCTAACTGACATGGTCCACAAATACCATTTGATTTGTCATCAAGAGTAAGAACACCCTTAACTACTCTGGTATTAGTTAACTAAGTCCTTATAGTTTATGTGTCCTAGCTTTTGGTGCCATAACTCTAAATCTGATGTTTTGGTAGAAAATGCATTCATGTTTGTCAGCAAATAACAATTATCATTTGATCACATGCCTTCAAGAATGCAATTTCCATGTTTGTCTAAAATGATGCATCTACTTTTTGTAAAATCTCAAAATGGTCATCATAAATTTGGCTAATGCTGATTAAATTAGCTTTCAACCCTTCGACAAACAAAACATTTTCCAACTTAGGCAAACCGTTAACACACAAAGTACCTTTACCTAGCATTTTGCTTTTAGTTCCATCACCAATCGTGACTATCCCTTCCTTACAAGATCTGATGTCTTTCAAGAAGTTCTTGTTCCCTTTCATATGTCTTGAGCATCCACTGTGAAAATACCAAAAATCATTAGCTATGGATTTTAAAGTAGTAAATGCAACATTGCACACAATTACCTGTTTCTTAAACCAAACTGGTTGAGTATTTGGTAACTGTCTAAACTGTTTAGATTTCTCATGCAATAGACTCAATATCTTATAACATCTACGTCTGATGTGACCTTTTTATACCACAAAAAATAACAAGTAGGAACAAATTTGGTTACCTTTTCTGGGCTTGACTTAAAGAAACTCATGGGTGAGACAAAAACATCTTTACCTTTTGAGTTTTGAGAGCTAGCATCTGAACTTGAACCTAAACTGTTACTTGAAGCTTTAACAAAAACTCTTTTGGAAGTTGAAGCAATATTACCTTCATCAAATACCAAGCCATGCTTATTTGTGCTTTTTCTTTCAAAGTTTAAAACTTGATCCAATCGAGTTAAACCAATCTTAAGTCCATTAATGCACTTATGAGCTTCTACAAGTTCAGATCTGATTTTCTCAATCTCTTCAACTTTTTGGTTTACAACTATCTCTAGTTTACTCATGCAATCTTCAGCATATGCCTTCTCACATCTGAGAATTTCTCACTCTTTCTGTAGATCATTGATTTGAGCTTTCTGTTTTTTCCGTGTTTCATAAAGTGCATTAGAAGCAAGTTAAAGTTCCTCTTGATGTCAGCTTCCTCCTCTACATCTGATCCATCATTGTCTGATATGTTGTGCTCAATTATGTTAGACACGATTGCTTTACCTTTATCAAACACATTACCAGCAAATGCAATAAAGTTACTTGAATGTTCGCCATCATTAGAATCTGTTTCTGAGTCATCACTCCAAGTTGCACACAGGCCTCTATCCATCCTTCTTTTGTAATTCGGACACTCAGATTGTATGTGCCCAAATCCTTTGCATTTGAAGCATTGTACTTGGCCTTTTTATCAGATTTTTCTTGAGTCTTCTTGGCTAGTTCTTTGAGAAACTTCTTTGCATCAAAGCTCTTTACTTTTTGTACTTTCTCAGGATTTTTCTTCTTGAGATTCTTTTTTATATTTGACAAAGTTCTTTGTCAAATACGCAATTTGCTCATCATTAGAATTATCACATTCTTTCTTTTCAGAAGCAATAGAAAAAGCAATACTCTTTTCTTTCTTCCTCGATTTCAGCCCCATCTCATACGCTTGAAGAGAACCAAGTAGTTCCTCAACCTCATGTCTTCACGTTATTGCTTTCTTCAATGGCTATAACCTTAGGTTGAAATTTATTTGATGAAGATCGAATGAACTTTCCTAAAATTTTAGCCTCAGAATATTCATCACCAAGCATGTAAATAGCATCAGTTATTTTACAAAGTCCAGTATAAAGATCACTTATGGTTTCATCTTCATGCATAAGATTTTCAAACTTTGAAGTCAAGGTAAGTAATTTAGAATCTTTTACTTTCTCCGTATCTTCATACTTTACCTTAAGAATATCCCATGCTTGCTTTGTGATTTTGCACTTTGAGATCAACCCAAATTGTTGAATGTTGACAGCGCTAAAGATGGCATTGATTCCCTTAGAATTCCAGCTTAACAGTCTAAATTCGGCTTCAGTCCATTCGTTTTCAGGTTTCTCAACTCGTTGTCTAGCTTCATTGGTCTTCGTTGGTGGTGTCAATCCATGAACAATGCTAGTCCAAACTCTATAATCAAGGGATTTCAAGAAGATCTTCATCTTAACCTTCCAATAGGCGTAATTTCTATCCTCGAGCAATGGTGGTTGAGGGACTGAACTTTCATTCCGTAGTCCTTCCATACTTGCAAAAGAAAAGCATGATCTACACTTGTATGTCAGTGAACCACTCAATACCCATTGTTAGCTTTTGCAGGGTATGAATAGTTAACACAGATGTAACCAAAACAATTAAGAATAACAGAACAGAAGATTTTACGTAGTTCGGCTATCAACTAACCTACATCCACGAGCAATAAGAGTTACAATCTACTATGTTGTATGTGTTTACATTCGACTTAGTACTCTTTACAGTAGTAGCCACTTGCTCACTCACTAATCAAATCTATGTAAACTTGATCACCCTCGATCACAGCCAAAGTCCTTCGCACGCTCTTCTGATGTTGCTCTTCATAGACATGTCGGACTTAACTACGACGGTTTAGTTAGACATAACCACGATAACTATTTCAGAATCATGTAATTAGTCAACTCCCTTAAGCTTACATGACTCAATAACTCTCACAAATCAAATCTATGCACATACTCAACACATATGAGTCATACACAGTCTAAACTGATTCAATCATAAAGATTCTACAACGAAGATCATGATAAATAAAGTCACTCAAGTGCTCTTTACGTTTCTGCACATACACCACTCTATCTACACTTCCGTTTAGCCTTAAATGCTTCCTTTGCATGAGCAGCTATGTAATTCATATAATCAACAATCCTAATCATCATCAAAGTCCTACAAAACTGAAATAGGATTATTAGATAAATATCAAACAATATAGGAATTAAAAAAAACATTATCCTAATTAAACTAGACCACTAGAAAGAATATCCTAATTTAATAAGATATGGTCAATATAAGACTTCCTATTCAACTAGAATGTCAAATCAATTTATCCTATTCTAATTAAAATTCTCCTAATAAAATATCCAAATTAATGTTTAATCATAAGATGACAAAAATAAATTTTAGTTACGTACATTGAACATTCACGAAAGTTGCCACGTGTCATATTGTCATATTGACACTAACAATTATAACACACATTGGATTTAATAATTATATTTGTATAAATTGTGTAAAGATATATAACCTTACTTGAGAAAAGGTTGCAACATTTGGATTGAAACCATTGTTTTTTTTTTCATGAGTATTTGAAATCTATTGTTGTGAAAATGAGATAAACAAGTGGAGATTAATAAGAGTTAGGGTAATGTCATA